>QAXI01000395.1:0-83855 GCA_004335615.1 Chloroidium sp. JM
CCTAAACCCTAAACCCTAAACCCTAAACCCTAAACCCTAAACCCTAAACCCTAAACCCTAACCCTAACCCTAAACCCTAAACCCTAAACCCTAAACCCTAAACCCTAAACCCCTAACCCTGAACCCTAAACCCTGAACCCTAACCCTAACCCTATACCCTAACCCCGAGCAGAGTGAATATTGTGCTCGCCCAATATTCAATCATGCTGACTCCTACAAAGTGCTCAGCGCGCACAAAATCACTGAAGTCCAAAAATCTCAAAGCTCTCACAGACCAGACACATCACTTCGAAGGATTTGGAAGCATGCTTAAGGGCAAAGTGGCCTTAGTCACGGGTATTCCATTGTGCATGTAAAATCATCATGAAATAGCTTTTCGATGTGAGGGAGTTAAACTTGTTTCGTGAAGGAGCTTTGCTTATTGATCAGCTGTGCAGAGAAGATTAGCCTTTGTTCGACGTGATTAAGAAGTACTTTATTACATACAAATTTGAAAAAATGCTTTCACGTGCAGGGGGCGGTCGTGGCATAGGCCAATCAGTGGCCATTGCCCTTGCAAAAGAAGGCGCAGGAATTGCAGTCGTCGCCCGGAAGGAGGATCAGCTCAAGGAGGTACTCTTCCACCTAGTGTGTGTTGCAACATTATTCAGTTCAAGATCATAAGAATTCGAAATTTTAGCAAGGTGCATGCCAGAAGACCCAACAGGAGTGCTGTGCTGCAGACGGCGTCCTTGTGCAAGGAGAATGGAGCTCAGTTTGCGGACATCCACCCCACAGACCTTACTGCCGGGAATGCTATTGATGAGCTTGCCAAGACCCTGCTGAAAAAGCATGGAACTGTTGACATCCTGGTGAGTTTGTATGCAGCGGATTGCAGCTGCCAAGTTGAGGCTGTACACCTGTGCTTGGACCAGATAGGCATCCTGACTTACAATGTTGAAGAATGCATGATGACCGCCCTTTAATTGCAGGTGAACAGCGCAGGTGTCATCAAAGGAAACCAAGCACCCTTGGAAGGTAGATTTCTCCACAGCTGGTCTGGGATATTTTCCAGCTTCAACTCCATCAACGCTTCACCGTCCTCACTTGATTGTGCAGGGAACCCTGATGACTGGGAGATGATGCTGGCCCTGAATTTGGCAGCACCCATGCGGTTCACGCGTCTTCTTGCCCCTGCCATGGCCCAGAAGGTAAGATGTGTCCCAGCGAGATCAGTCCAGATGGCGTCTTTGATTTCTCTCATTGGCAGTTGCTTGAAAGGATTGACAATCGCATTGGTGCAGGGAGGAGGAACCATCATCAACTTGTGTAGCATTGCTGGCATTGACGCCGTGCCAGGACAAGCAGCTTGTAGGCCGCCACTGTCCTTTCATCTCGATTTGCTTGGCTTCCTCTAACAGCACAGCACAAAAGCAACAGACCTCCGAGTGTCTGTCTATTGTCTGTCTTCGTCGGAGAGGAATCTGAACGCAAGCATTCATCCAAGCTATTGCGTGCCATGCAGATGCAGCTAGCAAGCACGGATTGAGGGGGTGGTCAATCTCGTGCTACGAGGCTTTGCGCAAGAAGAAGATCAAGGTCATGGCCATCAACCCGGGGTACGTCAACACTTCCATGGTAGACAATCCCGAGCTCAACAGCGATTTGATGATCCAGCCCAGCGATGTGGCGGAGACTGTCATGCTAGCCTTCAAAACTACTGACAATTGTGTACCCACCGAAGTCACCCTCCGTCTGGCATTGCCTCCCAAGGTGTGAAGCAGTCTATTAGCGGAGGAGAAAACGGCCCTGTGAGGTGTCAAAGACAGGGCAGGGTAGAAGCTGGGCTATAGACAGCGTAGTGTTTAATTTGGTGCTGAAGACAAGAGTAGTGTACGTACAGATTCTGATGTTGAGCACATTTGAAGGGTAGTTGATGAATACATACCACGATACTACTGGTAGGTCGTGAATTTTTTTTTTTGCTTTGAAATAAGCTGCAGTATTTCACCCGATTCGTCCATCGTCCGTGGAATGACGCAACAATCCATCGAGACAAACCAGAACCTAGGCATTCCTCCCATGACCAATCTTCAGAATGCAAGATCCCAATCTGTCCACAGCCATGGTTTGCAAGACTACTCCCAGTGTGCCTGCCAAGAGAAGCTTCTTTGAGGACGAAAGCACCAGACGAGGTGGGACTTGCCTTTTCAGCAGTGAGATCTGCCAGCTCCTTTTCCTTCCCTTGCTTCTCCCGCAGACTTTCATCCACAGCCGCCTCCAGAATAAAGACGGCATCCGCCTTGGTAGCCACCTCCACCGCCAATCTCTCCTGCAAGCGCCCCTTTTTCGGACCAGAAACAGAAGATGATACTAGGCAGCCACCACGGCACACCCAGTGCTGCAATCACGGCCTACTTGCCGACCCAGTAGGCAATCTGCTGACAAGCTGGACCCCCCGCACACAGAATCGTCTTGCAGACGAGAGAGAAAAATGTAGATGTGCCCAAGCTGCTGTGGTTGCATTCTCGCCGGTCCCACATCCATTTCAATGAATGGAATCAGCACCTTTTCCATCTTCACTTGCCCTAGGCGGGCTCCCAGGCTGGCCAGAGCTAAAGACAAGCCACCGCATGAATCGCGGGGGGGGGCGTCCAAATAGCGTGTTGGTTATGTCTTGCCAGGACCATGCCAAACTTTGGCCAATGGTGCTTAGCTGTGGCCATGTAATCAGAGGCTAGGGAAACACGGGAGGGTAGGGAAAGATGGGAGGTTATAAGGTGGCGATAGAGTAGTTGCATCCTCAAGGCGGAAATGAAAGCTGTGAGACATCGAGAGTATGACCCTAGTACTGATTTGGGACTCCAATGCCCAATATTGTAGTTGTAGGTAGCAGGCGTATTGTGCTTGCTTAACAGTGCTACAATATCGGTTTGCTTGAAAGTGCTAATACATCCTATTGGCGTTTATGTTTTAAATTTTATGGGCAATTGTTTTTCTCAATGTCCAGCCTTGTTCATGATAATCTAAATCATGAAGGGGGGTATCGCCACAAGCTCTTCGTAGAAAGGGAATTAGCAAGTATCAAGAGAGCACTGAAAGAACGTTGGCTACAGGGAGTGTATGAGAGAAACAAATAGACAAAACAAGACACTGTGCTCGCTGTACAGCAATGTCTTTGAACACAGGTTCCACAGCTGGTAGCCATAGAAAATGTCCCTCAATGTCGTCCAAACTTGTCACGCAAGCTCCCAAGGCCTATGTCACAATACCTCCTGGGATTCAAAATCATTATCTAAAAGACAGCAAGAGGCCAAGCACAGCATTGTTTGTCAACCCTGGATGTCATTGAGTGACAAACATGCAAAGTTCCACTCCACAACCACAAAATGCCTGTGCCACATGCAAAATATGATCCGTGTGTCTTCAGTATCATCCAATGTCAAGCTCAAGAATTAGCTGTTTGCTCATGGGAGTGAGCCAATACTCTGACCCATTTTGACCTTGGTCTCAGTCAGCTGCCCACTGTTCTTCCTGAGGTCCTCGTCCCAGGCGATGCACCCCTTCCTGAATAAAGTCAGGGTCGCACTCCCACCATAGCTGAAGAAACCCACCTCCTGGCCCTGCACAGGTGCAAAACACTCAGCAGCAGCAGCAGCAGCAGCAGCAGCAGCAGAGCATAAGTCTGCCCTATCCATCATATCCTGCACTACCCTGCAGAGGCTGACCACCCAATCCCTCATCATTAAATTACTGCTGGCCAGAAGTTTCTCACCTTCTGGACGAGCTGCTCCTCCTCAACCACAACATTGCAGCTGCCAACCTGTGAGGCGCCAATGATGCAGAATGCCACTGCCCCGAAGCTGATGGTGTGGAGCATGATGACAGCTCGCTCATTGCTTGTGTATACATCAATTTTGCTTGCAATTGCAGCTGCCTGCACCTACAGCTGGTGAGATAGCTGATCTATACTATACATGTAATCTGTTCGCCATGATCCTGTGGGCGCATTGACTTGGTCACAAGAATCGATACCCAACAGCGCTAGTATGGGATTGATCACCTCCACTGCATACAGCGTGCTGCCAATGCGCTCAATTGCCTTGACACATCCTGTAACGGGGGCATGGAGGCGGTGGTAGTCACATGGGGACAGCCTGCGTATTTGGTAAATAGGGTCGCATCATCTTCCTTGCTACCCAAAAGGCAATGCTGATATCCAAGAGGTGGCGTGCCAAAACTACTGTAAATTGGTGTGTCGCACCTGTTAATGATGACAGAGCACTCCGACCAATCGTCATCGTTGTACCTGCAGACAAGTGCGGAGTCTGGCTTTTGCCGCGAACTCAACAAATCATTGGGTATGGACCTCTCCTTTCTGCAGACTTTCAAGAAAACACAATCTATACAAGTGCCTTACTGGTTGCCCAGCAGCTTGCTGATGCTGAAGTCCTTGCCCTTGATCCATAGCTGGGTGGCCTGTGTGACCGTGTCAAAAACGAGGGCCCGAGAGTCCGCAGGAGAGACAGCCACCCGAGAATCGCTGCACAAACACGAGTTGATCAATCCGTACGGCCTATCCTATGGAATTGAAAGCAACTTGCCACCAGCAGCTTGCCAGGCTACAAACACCATGTAGCGCTGCATGCAGGTATAAGAGGCTCACTCAGGGGCGGCAATCGGCCTCACATCGGGCTTCAGGCGGCGTGAAAAGAAGTCATTAAGAGTCTTGTATTCGTGCAGCGGCCGCTCCACCTCGCTGGTGTTGACCTTGTACAGCTGCAAGAAAAAAGGTATCACATTGTTAAACAGGCAGCCCAGAGTATCTAAATTGCAGACCCCTTGGTGTAAAGCAAGCCTCCCCTGCTCAGAAATCTGTCGCTCACCTTGGCAAACCCTTCGATGGATTTCGCGCTACGCTGCCTGTTGTATCTCCACCCGGTCCATTGCCCTCGCAGGCGGAACCAAATGCGTGCAATCCAGGTCCACAGCCATAGATCACCGAGCCAGCTCCTATGGGGAGCAATAATCAAATCAGCGTCTGATTCCCTAAGATCCAACCAGATCCACCATAAAGAATTCTCATTTCCGCCGGTGCCTAATTAGAATAAAGGTGCAAGGAGGCTTACTGATAGAAAATGCCCATCTCTGCCTCATCATGATATGGCATCTGCAAGACTTCACAAGTCGAAGTCAAGAAGGTAAAGGTAACTTTTGTTTTAAAGGAGAAGAAGAAGATAAAAGTTTGTATTTAAATTTCAAACCAAAAAATGCATTCGGGTTTGGGGTCTAAGGAAAATATGTATAGACCGGCTCTTCTATTGTCTTGCCCGTCTCTCTATCCACCAGGCCCGGTGTCACACAGTGTCTTCCCCATTTGCCACTTGATTTCGTAAGTTCAGAAATGTATGCTATTACTCCCATGCCGATTCCAGCTGTGGTCTCCACCCGCTCTGTTGACCTCAAAAGTAGACACTGCTCCACGATTGGATTTCGCTTCGGGAAGGAGCGTGATAATACTGATCATTCTCGTCCCACAATATATCCTTTAAGTTCCTTGTGACTAAGCTTGGCCTTTTCATCACCTGTACAGCTCTCAGGTCGATCGCGTGCACTGTACTGTCCAAGCCCACCGAGAATATATGGTGTTTGGATTTTCGCGTCTGGCTCAGCGACAAATCTTCCGCCCGCGAACCAGAATAACGGTCAGAATCATGGCGACAGACGTGAGACTCGCATCCGATCAGCAGAATATAATCACACGGGTGCCTACAGAAAAACTTGCACGCGCATGTCAGCCAAAATTTCAAAATTGTTACAACCACCAACGATCTTATGCAAAGCTATTCTGCATGAAGGTGGTACCAGCACTCATAAACGATCTAGTGCTGCAGGCTCATGCACCCAGAAAGCTGTTGGCAGCTTTACCACAAGGAGGGGAGGCTTCCAAGAACCCTGGCTACACCTGTTGCGTGGAGAACGGCCTGGGTCTCAGGGAGCTCCTGCAGGACAAAGGCTTCCAGGTTTTTGTGACTTCAGACAAGGATGGCCCAGACAGCGGTGAGATCCTGAGACTGGTTTCACTCAATTATTCTTCGGTTCTTCGGTTCAAATGTCTAGTACATTGCACCCTCCGTCCCATGAGCAGGTCTTGCATGCAGTGTTCCTTACTGATTACAAATACATAGGTGGCACCTCAAAATCTTGCATACCCAGCATCCCCCACATGCTGCTGCAGAGTTCGAAAAGCATGTTTCGGACGCTGAAATCATTGTCACGACCCCCTTCCACCCTGGCCATATGACAGCGGAGCGCATCCAGAAGGCTGAGAAGCTCAAGCTGCTTCTCACTGCTGGCATAGGCTCGGACCACGTGGACCTGCATGCAGCAGCTGACAAGGGCCTGACCGTTGCAGAAGTGCAAGGTACGGCAAGGTGTTGCCGCACTTTTGAATTTGTATCACACTGCAGCCCTTTCCTTGCTTTCCTCCCATTTCCTCTCCTGCAGCGAGGGAGAAGGGAAGGGAGTTCTCATAAGGAAGAGATAGAAACAAGCGACTGTGGGCCTCAATCAGCTGGCTTGAAGGTCTTTTGGGCCGATTTACCTATACCTTCTGTTCCGTGATCCCCCCCATCCCCTCTCCCCCATTTTCAGTTTCCAGATGGATGGCTCAGTGGCCCCTGGTTTGGCCCTCAGCAGCAAGATGCTGGTGCAGGCAGCAACAACACGAGCGTTGCCGAGGACGAGGTCATGCGCATCCTGATGCTGATGAGGAATTTTGTTCCGGCTTATGAACAGATTCGGAAGAAGGTGTGGGATGTGCCTGCCACAGCCTGCCACTCCTGGGATTTGATGGGCAAGACGGTGGGCACGGTTGGAGGGGGGAGGATAGGGTACGAGACCCTGATGAGACTGGAGGTATGCCGTCCTTGACATCCTGGGTGTCGTCCTGTGAGGAAGATAGGAGGTGTCACTGATCATCGATTCGCCTTGGCCGTTTTGCTACACTTCCCAAGGCACATTCGTGCCTGCCATTGGAGAAGCTCTTTTCAGTTCTCCAGCGGTGGAAATAGTCCTGTAATCCATCCGATGCAGAACACAGACAGGCCTGCTAACACCTCGATTGCAACGTGTTGCCACTTGTAGGGCTGAAGGGTGACTTTTCTGTGCAGAACTATGGTTGCAACCTGGTCTACTTTGGGAGGAGAGAGAAGCCCAACATGAAGAAGGTCAATGCCAAGCTCTACACGGACCTGAAGGAGTTTCTGCAGCTGTGTGACGTGGTCACCATCAACCTGCCGCTCTCCGACAAGACCCGCGGCATGTTTGATGCAGACACCCTCGCCATGATGAAGGACGGAGCCTTTCTGGTCAACAATGCCAGGGGAGCCATTGTTGATGCTAAAGCGGTACGCACACCCCTCTTGGAAAATAGCCCAAACGAAAATCTTGATTTGAAGAAGGTGTCTTTGTTCAGTTGCTTTGAGCGGACATTGGGTAAGTGACAATGCCTGTGGTGGGCGGTGCTGGCTTGCGGTACTTTAGCAACCCAATAAAGGAGCAATGATACAGCAGAACTTACAGCAATGACAATTTGGCGCGCAGGTTGCTGATGCCTGCAACAGCGGGAAGCTGGGAGGCTACTCTGGGTACGTTCACTATTTGGCGAAACAACCAGATAGCCAATCCTGGGTACCGAAAAGTGTCCATGAAGGGATAGCAGTATGTAGAGCGGAGGTAATGTGTTTCAGTACAGAAGGTAGAGATTGGCGGTAGGTAGACAGGCCCAAAGCAACAAATACGTGCAGAGATGTGTGGGACACTCAGCCGCCCCCGAACGACCATCCCTGGTTCAATCTGAAGCACGGAGCAATGACTGCACACACGTCTGGTACGACTCTGGACGCCCAAAAGCGCTACCAGGAGGGCATTCACACCATGATCAAGCAGTACCTGAAGGGCGAGGATTTCGAAGAGGATTTCTATATTGTGAAAGGTGGGGAGCTGGCCTCATCTTACTCGTGAAGAAGCAGCAAGACTTGCGGACTTGGGCATTCTGATCTGTGGTTGCTAGGGACTGGTCTCAAAATCTCAGATTAATGAACTCACCGAACAATAATTCTGTTCAGCTGCGTGGAAGATGCTAGCGCGATTCGGATGGAAAGGGTGTGCGACTTTTCACTGTGTCACTGCATTGTTAGCTGAGACTGAATCCATGTTTTGTAATTATCCTGCAAGCTACAAGGCCAGTACAGGACTAGTCGTAGTTTCCCTATCACTATACACTCTCAGTGATGCGACCAGCATGCACTGCTCTGCTTGCCACAAGTGAAACAGAGAAACAACAAGGCATGACAGGATATTGGTCTGCCTGCCTCCCACATCCACATTTGCATTGGTTTCCGAATGTCCTATTTCCAGTCTACCACTGGGGCTGCAATAGCAGCCCCAGCGCGTTCAGGAACTCCCTGACCAGCTTTCTCTTCGGCTTGCTTCTGCTTTGCCAGCACCTCTGACAGCAGGGCTTGGAGCTTCATGGCATCCATGGCATGCCCCAAAAGTATCAGCAGCTCTGCAAGCTGCCCAATCACCAGGATTCTTCTTGTGGGCTGCCTATATGTGGGGCCCCCTCTTGTTCTGCATGCACAGCACATGTTCAACGCAGCACTTCTCATCAATCAAATTATGCCCAGAGAAATTATATCCTTTTCCCCTTCCATCCCCCACATTGGCTCAGCTGATGGGGATTTCGCAATACCTAGACCCTGCATTTAATCACAGCAATCCCAAAATCCCAGACCAGCCAGGGCTTGATACAAAACGATGAGGTACAGAGACACACTTTTTTTCTGCTTCTTGTGTGGCAGCCTGTCGCCCACTGTGGATGCCTGGCGTCCAGTGCTGGCAGCGGTGGAGGCGCCTCCCCATCTGCCCTGGGTGTAGGCGCTCAGCCCATTGATCATGCTCGTATCCCCTTCCGAGGCTGTGCCATCTAATTTCCCCGGCGCCCTCCTCTCATCCTCAAGAGCCGCTGCCATGGCGGTCCGACTCTCCCTGACCTGCACTTCCAACAACATCTGTCGCTTGTTGGTCTGCTGTGGTTGCTTTGCTTCGCAGACTGCAACAAGGACATTCCTAAATTTGTTGCATTGAACCCAGTTACTCACGCGGACATCCTGAAATGACCGCCTTCTTGGACCACTTTGAGAAAGTTGTAGGGTCAGAACCCGGTTGCAACGTTACGCTGAACGCAAAATCATGGCCTGGCATGGAAACTGCATAGAGCATCTGTGCTTTATTTCGCCCTTGTCCATGCGTCGCTTCCTTTCTCTCTCAAACACCCATTCCTTCCTCTATGCTCTCTTCATTCTCCCTATGTCTGGGTAGGAGGGAAGAACAATACCTCTTGCAGCCTGGCATCGTACCTTCGTATCCTCTCATTCATGTCCTCCATCTTGGACGCAGCCCAAGAAGTTGCTACCACATACACAACAGGCTCTGCCAGATAAGAGCAAAGTCATCCGCTGCACCGGCCACTCTCTTGGTAATTACTGACTTGGGAATGAGAATGTCATTCAAACAGCGGAACACAACCAGCAACGAAAGAAGAATCGTGCTGTGCAGGTGGTACAGTTGCGGTGCTTGTCGCCAATCTTCTCAGCAATGACGGCTACAAGATCAGCAAGGTTGTAACCTTTGGCCAGCCAATGGTGACCAAAGCAGGAGGGGCTGCTTACCTCTCGGATACAGTGCCAGTATACTGTTTTGAGAACGAGTCAGCCCACAGTACCTGATGGGCCAGTTACCCTTGATCCTGCCAAATATAAAAAATCACGGCACCCCATTCTTTGCAGAATGACATCATGGCCAGCCTCCCCCCCCCCATCGCGCTTTGCTTGGCGTCATTTGGGTACTGGTGCAATCTCAAGGCGACAGGAGTGATATCCCTAAACGATGCTTTTGCGGCTGGCAACTCCAAAGTGACAGCCGTCGGCTTGGCTCTTGGCATCACAGTCCATTCCCATTACAGGGGAGCTGTTGTAGGTGAGCATTGGATCTAGGTTGAAACTTAGCGTTTATCTGGGTTTAGGGTAGCCCTCTTCCTTTTATCTGGATAATTTCAGCAGTGCGCCAGCACCGTGGAGTATATCCAGAGACCTTTTGCTGATCCCCTGGTCAAAACTCTCAGTCCAGACCCATGGCACAGAGAATCATCCTCTCCCTTCCCCTAGGCAGAGTTTCGCCAGACCAGACGTTTCAAAATGGGATCATGCTGACCTACCGCCAGCATTGAGAAAGAATGAGAAAGACCTCTGACTGATCCTCCAGTCAAAAAGCTCAGTACAGACCTTTGGCGTAGAAATCTCCCCCCCCCCCCCCTACGCAGAAACCCTCATAGGGAAATTGATCAAAACTGCAAATTAGAATGGTCTGCACTAGCATCATAGAAGCAATAAGAAGAGATTTGAATGATCCATTGATAAGAAAAGTCAGTCCTGATGACCGGCGCAGGAATCCTCTGGCCCCCTAGGCGGAACTCTCAGTAACCCCATGCAAGTCTTCAGAATGCAAATATTCGTCATTATGAGCCGTGTGCCATTTCTATATGGCCTCCAACAAGAGCCTTGTATGCTCACCTTGCCAAGATCCCTGCCCCCATCCCTTCATACTCCAGCTGAGAGGAGGACACCCCTCGTCTCCGGTCCTTCAGCGATCCCTGATGGCCTGCAAAATTATTCATCCCAAGCGGTGCGTAATCTTCCTATACAGACACAGATGGCATGGATTCCCCCATCAAGATGTGCAATCTTTCTGCTGCCAGCCATTTGCACCCCTATCCTCCTCATCATAAGCCTATTATGATGATGGCAACCTGTATCAGCAAGAAAGGACCACCAGAATGCCGGAGCAATTCCAGATCCAATGGCACTGCTGGCACTGCCTAGCATGCCAGATTGCAAGGAAAGCCTCCTCACCATACACCGATTTCGTGCACAATTGATTTCCAGGACACAGAGCTCTGGAATGCACCTGTTCATGCAGCGAGTGGTCCAGGATTACATTTAAGGCAGGCAAGGCTCCAGCAGTGCTGATCCTGCCGCAGTGTCGATCTTGGATCTTGCGGCTTGTCAGGGCCGCAGCACATTCTCTGTGCTGAGTCACATTAAGCTGTTTTGGGTTGTTTGCAATGAGCCAATCGCAACAGTCCAACTCTCCAAAAATTCAGCAGACCCTCCTCCTCACATAACGATTTCTCTGCAAAATTGCAGGAAAGCCCTCAGCGCTATGAAAATGGACCATTCACGCCGCTTGTAACCCAGAATCTTTGCTCCCCCGAGAAAGCAAGCCAGAGCTGTGGCAGCTCCTTACGCGCGCTCTTCATCCCCTTAGAAAAACAAGCCTGCTCCCCCTGTATCACCTCTGCAATCTGGCGCAGCTAAGCCACTTTCCCCTCCTTTGCAGGCAGTGATATCAACAGCTCAAAGTTGGAAAGAAAGTGACTGGAACGTTTTCCACAAGATGTGGCACCTCCCACAACCTCCATGCCGTAAAACTATACCTTCCCAATGGCAATTTTTGCAGGAAGACTGAGCTCCTCCCGCCTTCAGGCACCGATTTCTGTGTACCAGGCACATTTAATTGCCAAATCAGAAGAACAACAGAAGATACATGGCTGCTGAGTGGCCAATCCTCTCAGTTAATACAGAGCCCTGTCGGCTTAGGGCCAGAGCCGCAATAACCACCCAGATGCAGTCATGAAGGCCCAGCGAAAACAAAAACAAATTGCAACCCCACTGGACCATGATTCTTAATTCCGCATTGTTCTCACCACGGCCAGAAGAAAGGCTTTCTTTGAAGAGAATTTCAATTCCTTCACTGCAGTCCCCAGAAGAAGCTTCTTGCTACCAGCCTCTTTTTGTATACCATGAGATGGAGGAGGCCGTTCTACTGCAGCTGTTCTATTGTGATCGTCAGGCTACTCCTGCTGCCTTCTGGGCCAGCCTGTTGTTTGGCGGCAACATGTTACAAAAGCCGCAGAAGAAAAATCACAGGTGCCCAGCCGCGTTCATTGTTTCTGGGATTTTGCTTTGCCACATTCCCGTGCGGTCAACCCTGTCTTGCTGTGCAGGGCACGCCATTACAAGATGAAGCTTCACGCCACATTGAGGCCAATGGAATTTTCAAATCTTCTCAACTCAAAGTGAATGCACTGACATAAGAGCTGATCAGCAGGAATCAACCATTCAGCGTTCGAAAATCCGAACAAGTGGTTTATGAAGCGCTTTTGGCTATCGCTGTGAAAACTACTTCACCATCCTACAATTCAGTAGAAAGGCACCTCGTGCCATGCAGAGCAATACTCCTAACAAACACTGGATATATCAGGGAGCCTGTGTGTCTTGTAACAGAGCTTGCGGCACCTGACGATAGGCCATGGCATGACACTTTGTCAACCTCAACACACCACATCTCTGTGGGTATGCAGACAAGCGCTCCAAATTAAAAATAAAAAGGCATGCATCATGGTGCATTCTATAGTGCTAGCTAGCACTGCCTTACCCGCATCTCATCTACTGGGATGCTAGACACTGTTCATCTATCACACAACTCTGCACTTGCGGAGACAATGTACTGCCTCCTCCGTCACTAATGCATGATTGATCTGCATTTCGCAAGAACCATGCCTTAAGGTTCTTTGCCAACAAGACAGACATGACCTCAGCGATGAAGTTGTCCAAGATGCAGAATGCAAACGAGAAGTGAGAATTTAACGACACATCAAGGTACAGAATTGGCCTTTGGGCCCATCATCTCACTTTCATGGCCATAAGTCCTGCTGACTTGAAAAGGTGATTGTCCCATAATGTAATCTTGGTTTAAGCAGCACTTGCGCTCAGGACCCGTGGAATTAGATCTTTCAGAAATCCGTACTGCCACCGATGACACCCATACCACCAAAGTCCCACAAACAGACTGGCAAGCATTGTGAGCACTACAGCCACTGGCAAAGGTCTATAAGCCCAAGCTCCAAGGACAAGGTCTGCAGCTGCGGTAAGAATGCTTGAATGGAAGCACACCCAAGCGCATCCATCTACAAGGTTTGCAAAACGGAGGGTCTCATCCAGAAATCTTTCCAGCTCATTCCTCTCTTGCTCAAGCCTCTGTTGCTCGATCCTTGCCCACTCATGCATGTTCGTCACATCCGAGGCCTCAGGCCCAATCGATATCGTCATATCCTCCAACGAAATCCTCTTATCCTCAGGGTTGCCCCCCTGATTTAGACTTTTTTCAGGCCAAACAGATATCATACATAGACGAACTGTATACAACGAGGCCGAAGCAAGAGAAAACAGAAATGAAGCTCCAGCAAATGCAATATGCACTTGCAATATTGAGCGACGTGGGTGCAAATCAGCTGTGACGCTTGAGGCTGCTGCACTTGTGAAAGCTTGGAATGTGGTGCCAGCCAAGAGAATTGACACCAGACAGATGCTAGTAAACAGCAGCTGCATTTTCGAGGTCATCATCCAGTTTAGCATTTTCTCCTTGGCCTGCATTGCACGTTGGAACATCCCCGTTGCTTCACTTGCTGGATGTCTGACGACGGTCGTCTGCAACTTGGGTTGCTAGTTGCCTTACCTCTACTCCACCTTTAATTTTGTCCGGTCCAAAGCTGCGAAAGTGGAAAGGGGCCGAAAGGAAGTTCACGAAAGTGATCCCCTCGTGAATCTGCACATTCTTGGTCGCGGCTCCCTTGCAGTGGAAGGTCGGGTTTGTTGGTCAGGCGCATGCTACGAAGGGCTACGAAGGGCTAAATATGCGACCCGCGTCAGCAAAAGCAGCCACGCCAAGCAATGGACTATTTGTCCAGTGTTGGGCATGCGATACCTGGTCTTCATGGGCTGGCATGTTCGCGCCTCCCGCTCAGCGATCTTGACTGCTCGTTGCTGCCTTTGGAAGGAAGAAGTAGGAATAAATTCGGAATGAGCTGAGATCGAATTGCTCTCTGTGTGGTAGAAGTCACTTGACATCTAGCTGACCCACCCTCCTGAGGTTTTGCGAACGCCCGTTGCCATAACGCAGGCACGCCGAAGAGGGATGAAGAGAGGAGGAACATTTGACAACAGAATTGTCAATCGAAGCTTCATGGAGCTGTGGCATTCCAAGTCTGCAAGACCTCGTCCATACCTCCCCACTGCGTTAACATGCAAACGTGAACCTTGCATATCAGGACGAACTCTCTCCATATAGTATTAAAATGGAATGGCTAATCCTCTATGGCGACTCCATAGATCCTCAATTGTGGTCCCTTGATAGCCGCTTCCTCCATACTACATTCACTCAAAAGATCTCCCCCAGATTCAGCAGGCTTGCAACAGGACAGCAAAGCTCAATATACCTGAGACCTTTCATGTGTCTGCCATAAGACAGCTACCCCGCCGTGAGAGACTGTTTCACAAATATGCCTCTAATTTCGGATTTGTTAGTTTCAAGGCAGGGACTGGGAGACAGTGCGATACCCGTTCACCAGGTAATGCCAGGATACAGTGGAGTCCATTTGCAGGTCTAACCAACCAACACGGGGTGTGCGCACTTTGAACCACAGCTTACAGCCTCTATCCAATCCCTCTCAATGGTCCCCTGATTGGAGCCAAGAGGCCAGCATCACGGCTCACAAAATCTCTCTTTCCCCTCTAAGGTAGAACCCTCAATTTGCTCATTATCTCAGACTGCAGTTCTCCTTTAGTTTGAGCGATGCGCCAGCACCGGAGAAATTGCCCCTACATCCTCTCCGAAGCAGATTGCCTGTCGATCTCCCACTTTCAAGAATGCAAATCTTGGTATTTAAAGGCTTGCGCCAACGTCGTCGAGGGATAAGAAAGACATCTGAATGGTTCCCCAGGTCGGAAACGTCAATCCAGACCCCTGGCGCATAATTTCTCCATCCCCCTCATAGGCAGGAAGCCCGCCTGCTGATCCTGACCTTCAAGAACGCAGTTCAGGCTGATCTTAGAGATGCGCCAGCACTGTGGAAGCATAAGGAAGACCTCTGAACACTTCCTTGGTCAGGAAATTTCCCCTGCCCACATCACCTCCTGGGCAGACCCCTCAGTGAGCAGGTCATCTCAAACACCAGATCTGTTTGCGATGCGTCAAGATTGTATGGAATCCAACAAGGGTCTTTCATGCTCACCTTCCCAAACTTTCTGCCCTTCAGCCTATAGCTAAGCTCCAGCTGCTTGCACCCCACTTTTCCTGCTCTCCAGTGATCCTTGAGGTTGGCCATGGCTAAATGGTCATCTCAAGCTGTGCGCCAGCTTCCTGCAGTATCGCAGAAGCTGCTTACATGGACTTATGATCAAAAATTGGGTATCTCAGACAGCAAATCTGGGTGAATTAGACGATGCACCAACATTGTGGAAGGATGCAAACATCCTCTGAATTGTCACCTGGTCATGAACATGAGGACCCAAGCGCAGAAATACCCTACCAACCATTCATAGGCAGGAAACCTGTCCATCTCAATTCTTCAGGATGTGAATTTGACGGGTCTGAGCGTGGCGCTGTAGAAGCATGACAAAGACCATTTTACATCTGTACCATAGAGTGCTCTCCACTCCAAACGATTTAGTCCGGAACCCCAGCGCAGAAAATACAAAACATACAAGAAATAACAGCCTGTCAGAACAAGAGAGAAATACTAGGGACCGCCTTGAGCTCAATATTGGGAATCTAGAGAAGAGCGTACCAGCTTAGGAGGGGGACACTTTGATGGAAGACGTGCAGCCAGGCCAAGAACCACCACTGCTTATTCCCTCACTGCTCCAACCAAAGGGGCGACTTGCCTCCACCATTGCACCTGCAGCCTGATGCAATTACTACTGCTAATCCAGACTTTGCCAACAAAGCAGCACAGGGAAGGCACAGCCTTTCTACAAAGAGCGTCCCACAAAAATAAAGAAGAGAGATAAGCCCTCCCTTTGGCCTGAAGAGCTTCGAAGACTGGGTTGCCAATCACAGTGAAGACTAGCATTTTTCCCAGACATTCTACGACAATCACGATAGACTTGAGGATGTCTTCAGCAAACAAATTAAAAATGGGATACCGATAGAAAAAGTCCGCGGGGGCCACACATTCATATGCAAATCCACATCCCACTCTACATCAGACAATCAAAGCACAGACGCAATGAGGAACTCAGCTGTGAGCTTGATCAATCGAACATGCCTGGGAAATTGATCATCACCAAGCCTGAGCTGTGGAAATGTGTCACCTGGAAACCATGCGAAGAAGAGGCAAGAATGATCGAGGGAGATCCATGTTCCCTCGAATGCACATGCATATCCTATGATAGCTGAAATGAGGAGGGACAGGGCAGTGATGGCTGCCAAGGCTGTAAATAGAGTTCCCCCGAGAAGGACTCCCACCTGGCCAACATGGACCAACGGGGCATCTGGTCACCCCTGGCGTTCCGCTGCTCCCAACCCCTCCCTCGGCACTGGGCGCCTGCATCCACATTGACCCATTCGACGGCAGTAATCCTGACCTTGACATACACCCAATGGGGCAGTGCGAGATATCCGTTCCAGATCTGGAACCTCCAAACCAACCCCTGCCGTTGATTTCTACTTTCCTTGTTGCAGGGAAGCTGAGCTCCTCCTCCCTGCCTTGGAAGCACCTCATAATGCCTACCATGCATACAACAGCACCAACCAAGAGAGGCATTTGGCTGCGCAGTGGCCAACCTCCTCCACCGAGATACAAAGCGGGAAATACCAGAGCAGCATCTCTCACCGCCACTGCAGTCATGCAGGTCTCGCAAAAAAACCTGGGACCCACCACCCCCCCCACAAAGAGATTTGCAACCCCACAGAACCATGATCCCCAAATCCCGCAGCACTTCTCACCACATCCAGAAGACAGATCATTTGGGGCAAATATTGATGCCTTGAGATGCCTTGAAAACAATCTGGGAGGGAGCCTCCCATTGTCAGCCTCAAATGAAGCACAATCAGATGGAGAAGGCTGTCCGCTGGGTCATCTGCAGTGCCTCGATTACAGACGCTCCTTGCCTCACGAACTGTATACTTCTACTCAAACAACCATCTGCATATTGCAAACATCTTGCTAATCCATTGGTGCACCTTGCGACCAGAATGCCGAAGGCCAACGTCAGATATGGGAATTCCACACAGGTCCCAAAACGAGACGTGCTCGTCTCCTATATTGCCATCATATCAGACCATTGAGAATTGGGAGAATAAACACTTGCTCAGGATTTGCTAGATGCTGTTAAATTACTCACCGCAAACCCGCTTGCTAGGCTATCACGGTGCTCAGAACCCACCCCCAGCCAGCAATATGAGCTTTACAACCCCTAAGGTATCAGGTTTTCCGTCAGGGGCCCCAAAACAAGGTCCTGCTGCACGAAGCTAGCTAGCATGCCGGGCACCTGGAAAATCACCCTCTCCCATACTGCGATACGATCCGGCCAAAATTTGATATATCGATGAGAGCAACCAGACTGCAGATGGTAAAGATTTCATGGGCGCATCAATGACAGTATTCGAATAAAGATTCATGCTGATGGGAGAGCAGGTACTAACGCAATCGCACGAGCTAAATTGACTGCAGTATTTGTGAATCTGCGGGAGTACAGACACAATTTGGCCGATGAAATGATTGCGACTGATAGCATGGCAACATGAAACACAAACAGCTCTACGAACCTCACCAGCGTGTAGAAAGCAATCACAAAGAAACCTTCAGGAAATCATAGCCATCCTCCTCCACCGGGCTAAATGCAACAGCTTCACCACGTTCAACAAAATTCAAATCCCATATATGCATTCCTGGAATGAGGTAGCTGATCAACTTGGTGGTGAAGCGACGGACAGCACTGTGTGTGACCACGTGGTCATTCTGGGCAATTCAAGCCTCAAGGATATGTTTTGGCCCACCAGACCATGCAGCCAGCGACACCTTCTTCACCAGCTCTGCAGTGACCTTAATGGAAATGAGGAACACTCTCAAGGCCAGGTATGGGGCCCTTTGGAACAAAAAGATAGCATACTGCCACCGTGCAGCCTACATTGAGGGACAGGGAGTTGCCAGGGACACAAAATGCCTGCTTTGCAAAAGAGCCTGACTCAATATGACACATCCTGGGAAGCTGCACCCACAAAGAGGTGAAGAAGGTGTACGTCGCAAGACATGACAGGGCCCTGCGCGTGATCATGAAAAAAATTCAGAATGGCAGTATGGGAGATTACCACTGCATAGCAGGTGTGGGCACCGCAGAAACAATGCTGGACCTTTTGGTGCCAGCTACAAACGTCTCCCTGACTGGCTTCTTATCCCTGAGACAATGCAGAAGACTAACTTTTCTCCCGAGGACAAAGAAAAAGTCAGGTCAGACTGCATGATAATGGAATTTCCTAGAGATGGCCCACCCAACAAACGCACTCGGGAGGGAGCCTTGAAGGCAGTCCCGCTGCTGGATGGCAAACCCTGGAAAATGTGGAGCTAGGCTACTCTTCAGACACTCGGTACCTCGAAAAGCAGACAGGGAAGCGGCAACAACATGAACAGCTCTGCAGATTACTCTCTATAGAGGGGTATGACGTTCAACTCCTCCCAGTTGTCATTGGCAGCGCTGGCACACCTTACAAATGTCTTGACCACATGGCACGTAAACTGTGGATGCCAGGAAGAAGAAACTGTTCAGCAAGCTCCACCTCCACAGCATACACACCTTGCAAAACCTGGTCTCCCAACGCAGGTTACTAAACTGTGGACCAGTCAATCCAGAAGCTAGGGGTAGGATCAGGTGCAGATAGCCCCTTGTTTTGCTTACAATACCCTGGCGGCAGGCCGATAAACCAACCTACCCCACTTTACGCCGTTAGGCGTTTATTTTTATTTTATGTTATGTATTTTATGTGTGGCAAGAGGGGGCTATATCTGTATAAATGGGGCTCGTGGCAGGGGATGTGGGGGAGGGGGGGGATCTTGACTGCGAGGAGCTTGTCCACCTGCTGCTTGAGCTGCTTCATGTGGTCCAGGGAGCGGTGCACGAAGGCCTGCAATGCGGATTTGCACAATTTCCCGGAATCATGTTAACAATGTTGAAGCATAAACAAGCAAAAGCTCATGGCCCTTTGGGAGGGAGCAGATCTATTGGGAAGTAAGGAGAAGAACCTCATATTAAGCAAAGCAAACCTCCAAGACGTTGGCCAGGTGTAGCAAATAGTGGTGTTCCAGGGCGCATTCATATTGGGCAACCAAAAGGCACAGGCCAAAAATACTCCTGCATAACGTATCTCCTCACGTTACCAGTAACCTGGCATAATGGCACAATTACTACCACTAGGGCAGAACTGCCAATCTGTTACACTCTTCCCTCCTTTTTGGAAGACTGGAACAGTCTCTTATGCCACGCACTCTCGAATCTTTGCCCCTGGCCTATATGTGCATTTTGGCGAGCACAAAAAGTGCTCTGTCTCTTATTCTGAAGTGGAGTACAATTTCGGAAACTCTGATGGTGTCAAGGTTTTGGAAGATCCTTCTTCCCAACGTGCTATGCACATTAATCTCTTTATCTTCAGCCTCTGGGATCTCCGCACAGCATTAACTTCTTCCTGACTCTCTGGTGCCTGAAGACACTCAGCTCTTGCATTGAAATTCGACTCATGTTGACTCAAAGGAGCCTCTGTTCTCAATTGAGTTTGTTTTCCACGCTTCCCAAGTCTTGGAACTCTTTGAGTCGTCATGCCTTGTTTGGAGTAGTACTCTTTGACTTTCTCCCAACAATTGTAGGCATCTTTTTCAGGAATGGAAGAAATGCTCCCATCATCCCATCGAACCTCGAACCATCTCACATTGTCAGCATCATCGACGTGTTGTAAGACCTCTTGAACTTCGTATTGAATCTCTCCACTTGGCATAAGGGCAGGCGGTGCGCCTATCTCTCCCCCTCTCCTTTTGTGAGGTCTCAACCGGCTGACATGGAACACGTCATGTATTCTCATATCTCTGGGCAATTCCAGCTCATAGCTCACTGGTCCCACCCTTTTCAGGATTTTGTAAGGCCCAATGAACCTATGGCCAAGCTTGCGCGCTCCCTCTGTGGCCAGCTTAATATTCTTACTGTCCAAATAAACAAAATCTCCCTCTTGAAACTCTTGGTCCCGCCTCTTTTTGTTTGCATACCGAGCTTGCCTCTCCTGAGCCAGTTTGACACAGGTTTGAGCTTTTGTCAAGGCGGTTTGCATATCCTCTGTAAACTTCTTACTTGGCCCCTCTGTGGGTTTGAATGCGAAATCAGTAGGAGATCTTGGGTGCCTACCGTAGTTCAGAAAGAACGGAGTAGTTCTAATCGACTCGTTGAACGCATTGTTCATGGCAAACTCACAGCATGGGAGGAGTCGGTCCCAGCCTCTCAAGTCTGGGGACACAAACGTCCTCAGCATCTCCTCTAATGTTCGATTCATCCTCTCTGTCTGTCCATCTGTTTGTGGATGAAAAGCAGTTGACAATCTCTGTTTAATGCTCAGTGCATGGCACAGTTGAGCAAAGAACTCTGAAGTGAATCGAGGATCTCTGTCCGAGACAATGGATGCAGGCAGTCCGTGTTTTGAAAACACCTCTTTCACAAACATGTGAGCATACTCTTCTGCATTAATGGAAGTTTTGACAGGCACAAGCCTTACCATCTTGGACAGCCTGTCCACAAACACCACAATTGCAGTGTTGCCTCTCTCTGTCTCAGGCAGTTGAGTGATCAGATCCATAGAGATGCTGTCCCACAATCCTGTTGGAATCTCTAAAGGTGTGAGCAGTCCTGGCTGTGACTGATTCGCAGCCTTGTTTCTCTGGCACTTATCGCACGTAGAAATGTACTCTTTCACGTCTCTCCTCATCATTGGCCAATAAAAGTGCCTCTGTAATAACTCTATCGTTCTCTGTTGGCCCAGATGTCCCACATATGGAGGGTCATGGTGCAGTGCGATACACCATTTTCTGAGGAGGGAGTCATGGTCGTGGGGAACAAGGATCTGAGTACCCTTGTAGTAGAGGCCATCATCCTCTTTCAGGTGTGCCACATTCTCAAGGGTCTGAAACCAGGGATCACTCTGATACCCTTTCTTAACCTTCTCCATTAGCTCTTGAGAAGGACCCTCTGAGGAATTATGTATCACCATGGTCGTCAAAGCTGGGTTTCTTGACAGTGGGTCAGCAACATTGTATATGCCTTTTCGATATTCCCACTTGTACTCAAATCTCGCAAGAAACTGCTGCCACCCCACTTGTCGTCAAGACAATTGAGCAGAAGGTTTGCTATTCAGAAAAGTGTTGGGTTTGTGATCTGTGACCACAGTGACACCACCTTTACACCCTTCCAAATAGCACCTCCAGTGCTGAAAACTCCTCACTACCGCCAACAGCTCCTGTTCTCCTGTGGGGTAGTTTCTCTCGTGATTGTTCAGCTTGTAGCTGAAATAGGCAACGGGTTGGCCGTTTTGCAACAACACCGCTCCAATGCCATACCCACAGGCATCACATACCATCTCGTAAGGCAGTTCCTCTGCAGGAATTGCGAGAACTGGTGCACTGCTCATTGCATCTTTCAATGCGCTAAATGAACGCTGAGCCAGCTCATTGGTGGCAAAATCAAACTCTTTGGATGGTTTTGTCAACTCTGTTAGGGGTGCAGTGAGGACTGAAAAGTCCTTGATGAAACGTTTGAGGTGATTTGCAAGCCCTAGAAAGGGCCGCACTTCAGGCACACTCTTTGACGGGGGCCAATTAACAATTGCAGCAATCTTTGCTGGATCTGGCTTAATCCCGCTCTCTCCCAAGATGTGTCCCAAAAATGGAGCTTCACGATCAAAGAATGAGCATTTGCTCAATTTGGCATACAAATTATGCTTCCGCAAGGTGTCTAGCACCTCTCTTAGATTACTCAAGTGTTCTTCTTCGCTCTTGCTGAACACCAGGATATCATCTAGGTACACTGCCACAAATGGCAAGTGCTGGAATACCGCATGCATCTCTCTCATGAAGCAAGCAGGGGCTTTGGTTAACCCAAAGGGTAAAACCAGAAACTCATAGAGCCCCTCATGGGTTCTAAATGCCGTTTTAGGCACATCCTGCTCTGCAATGCGTATTTGATGATATCCAGCTCTCAAGTCCAGTGAACTAAACCACTTGGCGCCTTGAAGCTTATCAAACAAGTCATCTATCCTGGGGAGCGGATATTTGTCTTTGATCGTTACGTTGAGAGCTCTGTAGTCCACACACATTCTCAAGGTGCCATCCTTTTTCTGGACAAAAATGACAGGTGCTCCATAGGGACTCTTGGAAGGTCTAATCAGACCCTGCTTGATCAACTCTGAAACCTGTCTGTGCACCTCCTCCTTCTCTTTGGGGTTGAGCCGATAAGCCGGCTTTGATATTGGAGGATGATCACCAGTGTCAATGGTGTGTCCTATGTTGCGCATAGGAGGGAGCCCCTGTGGCATGGGTCCAAAGACATCTGCCACAATAATCTCTCTTGCTGGCCCCATAGCGGGTGTTTTCTCTTCACCACTCTTCAGCGGGGGCTCCTCTTTTGTGTGGACAAACACTGTGAATGCTTTTGCTTTGGAACGCCGCATCTCTTTTCTCAACTCTTTTGCATTCAACAGTGGCTGTGTCGGCAGGGCAGTAGCGCCACTTGTCTCACAGAATATAGTGCGCATAAATTCACCCTCTAGCCAGTACTGCACAGTCTTTCTCTCGTAGCTCAACTCAGCATGCAGTGGTTTCAACCACGTCTCTCCCAGGATGACATCAATGCCCAAAGGCAAGTCAATAGCATAGCATTTTACAATGCCATGGTAACTCTGAATGGTCAGCTTTATCTTTGTGAAGCCTTCTGTGGTAGTCTGGGTCTCTCCCCCACATGCCACAGAACCTGTTTGGGGAACCACTGCAATATTGTGCTTCTGCACATATGCTTTGCTGATGAAGCAGTGTGTAGCTCCAGTGTCAATCAAGACATTGGCCTCTGCTCTTTTTCCAACTCGTGCTTTAAATGTCATCTGCAATGGCTCCGTTGGTGCATGTGCATTGCACCTCATTGCAAGATGCGGAGGATCATACCACAGCTCCATGGGATATGGTGATCGAAAATCGCATGTAGCAGAAAGCTTTACAATCTCACCCTTGGCAAAGGTACTTTTCAGCACCATGGTACCAAAACGTTTCAACACCTCTTGATGCTGACCTGATTTCAGCAGCACCAAACATTCCAAATATCCATTTGTCCTCTTAACTTTCAAGTACTCTGCTCTAAGAGCTTGGAAGTCATTTTGCTCTGCAAAGAAAGTGGCACTACATGATCCTCCATCTGAACTCCACCAGGACTTTGCACAAAAAGATCCAAACCTCCTGGTAAGGCTGGACAACCCTATGGGATCATCTTCCCTTCTGCATCACGGAAACCGTTGGTGCATTTGTCGGCCCGGTGGCCCTGGAGACCACAGCGGAAGCATTGGCCTTTCTTGATCCTCTCAGCATACAGCTCAGGGGGGATGCGATGCCCCTCGACCCTGGGGCGCTTTGCTCCAACGGCTGTACCACCGTCTCCACGGCCGATTCCGCCGCCGCGGCCACCGCCGTCTCCGCGGCCAAACCCGGCAGTGGGGGGGCCTGAAGCAAATTTTCTCTTGTGAAAGTTTCTCTTGCTCCTCTTGAATTCTTGTCTCTGAGGTTGCTCTTGTTTCTTGTGGTAGAACACCTTGGGCGTACTCTTCAAGGTGTCCACCTTGTGGGAATTGTTGGTCTCCCACTGCAACGCCTTCATGTACACCTCTCTCTCTGAGGAGTACCACTCGGTGGGAGCCTGAGATAGAACCCACTCTTTCGGTTCTGGTGCCAAATTGTCGATGAATTGGTCCAAATTTTGTCCCAAAGAGGGTTTCAAGGGAGTATTCTCCAGCATCTGGATGCAAGCTTTCAGCCTCCGAACAAAGTCAGCAACCGTGCTCTCTTGCTTGCATGCCTTATATCTGACTTGAGCCTCCCTGGCAGGGACCTGAGTGCCGAAAAAGGAAAGCATGGTTTCTGTGAACATCTCCCAGGTCGGCACCTTGCCATCATTCTCCAATTCACACAGCTCTGAGCTCCAAACACTTTCTGCACTCTTCTCCACAAATGAGAAGGCCAAAGAGCCCCACTCCTCAAACTTCCTCTTTTTAGCTCTGAGATATCTCTCGATCTGCTTGATGCGCATCCTGATGTCAACAGAGGTATCTTCTCCACTCAACTTTTGAGGTTGAGGAATGATAAGCTTTTCACCTGTATCCACCATTGAGTTGACGGTCCCCTGCAGCCTATCCAAACGATCTCTTGCTGCCACTGAGAATTCGCCGATGTACGTCAGCTGACGCATGACCTCCTCCGTGTGGAGGCTCTCTCCTCCAACACGCTCTGCAATCAAGTCCAGGTTCCTGGAAACCAGCCCATACTTCTCGAGGACTTGCCTCTTGAGCTCATCGAATCTCTCTTTCTCTCCTTCTGAGATCTTCTCATGGACGAGGTCAGACACCTCTTTCAGAGTGACCTTGTCCGCGATTTTCAAATGTGCTATCTTGCTATCGATTTCGCAGTCAGCCATGCTCGTCAAATCCGTAGATCCGTGTGCACGATTCGAAACTAATGTAACAAATAGTGGTGTTCCAGGGCGCATTCATATTGGGCAACCAAAAGGCACAGGCCAAAAATACTCCTGCATAACGTATCTCCTCACGTTACCAGTAACCTGGCATGATGGCACAATTACTACCACTAGGGCAGAACTGCCAATCTGTTACAGGCTGCATTGGTGGAAAGGCAGGGATTTGCAGGCTGACAAGACCTGTATGACCGCTCCACTGTTTGTGTTACTTTCTGCATGTACATTTGTCACTTGCTCACAGATGTGCATCTCTAGCAGTCCTTGACGTCAGACAGAATTCCAGAGAATCTTTCAAATCAGTAAGCTGTCGATTTTACGTTGTCACCAAAGGAACATCACAGCCCATGCCGGTTGCAGCTAGTATTCAGTATCAAATTGAAGCACTGATATGAACAATCATCAACCCTCCTACGATCTTCTCAATCTCAATATCATCAATTGGATAATGACTGCAACAATTTTTGGCGCTTCTCCTTCAAACAAAGAAGCAGAGTAGGCCGAGCAAAAAGGCCACATCATTCTGCCATGAGCCAAGGCTTGCTTGCACTTTAATTGTATCATCAATCATCAGTTTCTAGTGCTCCACTTTGGAAAAAGAAAAGCAAGGTAGGCAGAGCTACTCAGCCAAAAAAACGTCATCCTGCCACGGGCGCTGGAGCTGCCGCAATCTTGGTGCATGTGTCGCAATTCTTCTGATCATCAGCCAGCGGCTTCGACTTTCCAATCTGGGAGGCATCTGTCCCTGCAAGGCAAAGTACATCCCTACCCTTGACTGTATACACTTTGAGCTGACGGTGCTATTCCCCCATCTCTTCCCAGTGACTTACATTCCTCCCCTTGTGCTTCACACCATGCAAAATGAGCCTCCACAAGAATGCATCAACTCCCAGTGATGTCGAATGTCCCTGATCTACCATGCTTACTTGTTTTTTTTCATTCTTACAAGGACCAGGTCAGACCGCTGAATTGTTGCAGCAACTGATCTTCTGCCATGGCACAATTACCTTGGGGGAGAAAGCCTGCGTTGACGTTGACAGCATTTGCTTGGCTACTTGCTGCATTGAATCTGGCCTTATCAATGCATGGTTGATCGTCGCAGTCACACACATCCGAATTGACGGCAGTGCCAAAGCTCACGGTTTGGGTCCCTGCATACACAATTTTGATTGCGTATGCTTTCATTCAACTTATCTTGGAATTCTGTTTGAACTTCCAGACTGGGTACCAAAACCCACGGAGTAGTGATTGAAATTGGTTGCCACCATCGACCTTTAGCTGGCAGGCAGGTAACCAAAAAGACAGCACATGTGATAGGCTGGATGGGTGTTTTTACCTCCGATCTGCAGGTGGGCAATCTTGTTGTATCCATAGCCAGGATCAATGCTCTTTATGGTTCCAGTAAAAGCCTTGTCACTCTTCAGGAATGTCTCCACGTCCACACATGGGATGTAGTAATATGGCAAAACCGCGTCAAACTCAATGGTCTCATTGCACTTGGCATCCACATTGGCCTCAAATTGAGCGCTGCACGACAGCAGAGTTGTCCTTACCCAGGCATAAATGATGGGTACTGTCGAAAACTTGACTTAAAACCTCCAACTGCAGCTGCAACTGCAATCTGCAGACCTAAAAATATGCTGAGAATGATGAAAAGAGGAAAGAGGCTCACGAGAAGTCGTTCAAGTAGCTGACAGAAAATATCCCCACGGTGCAGGCGCCCGGCGCAGGGTTGCTTGTCAGCGAGGCGGAGAAGCCAGTGGTGCTGGAATTGGAAAAGTTCTCCTGGAACCCAACTGCAGCAGATATTGGTGACAATCATTTTTCATACTGCCAGANACGCTCGAGAATCAAGTCCAGGTTCCTGGAAACCAGCCCATACTTCTCGAGGACTTGCTTCTTGAGCTCATCGAATCTCTCTTTTTCTCCTTCTGAGATCTTCTCATGGACGAGGTCAGACACCTCTTTCAGAGTGACCTTGTCAGCGATTTTCAAATGTGCTATCTTGCCATCGATCTCGCAGTTAAGCCATGCTCGTCAAATCTGTAGATCCGTGTGCACGATTCGAAACTAATGTAGCAAATAGTGGTGTTCCAGGGCGTATTCATATTGGGCAACCAAAAGGCACAGGCCAAAAATACTCCTGCATAACGTATCTCCTCACGTTACCAGTAACCTGGCATAATGGCACAATTACTACCACTAGGGCAGAACTGCCAATCTGTTACACCAGGCCTACCTGCTCCTTCTCCACTGCTAAGCAAATCTTTTCTTTCAGCTTCAGCCTTGTGCCCTGAAATGCCAAGGAAATCTTTTCTTTCAGCTTCAGCCTTGTGCCCTGAAATGCTAAGGCAGCAACAAGCAATTGTACTGCCTTGTAGAGAAAGGATGTCCAATCTGTCCCTCCTCTTTGGTTGGGATGGAAATTTCTGATGTCCATTACTTCTGGTGCATACCTCTCATTGCCACCTTGCCATACAATGACCATCAATAAGTGTGTTTGATCTGCCCAGAATGGCAAGCACCTTTGGCATGGTGGGTTTAAGATCTTGAAGAGAATGGCTTCAGCATTTGCTGGGGTCTGTGCCAGTTGCATTTGCTGGGGTCTGTGCCAGTTGCCCTTCCTGCCTACATGGTGTTTGAACGTCAAGTCAGAGGTATTGAGCAATATAAAAAGGGTTTGCTTGTTTGGACGACAACAGCAGAAAGACGGAAAGTAGTGTGAGAACGGCAGGGGTTGTGAGAGGCCCCAGTGATCTTTAGTGGTGCATACCGTGGCTGTTCAAGTGCCTTTGTCAATGATATTCGCACATCTGATCTACCTTTCTCCAGCTAGAGATTCCACTTTGTTAAACCATGCACGAAAATGGTGGTGACAAACATTTTTGCACCTCTAAGAGCACTGTACCCCTAGATTCAACATGCTGATACTGCACAGACAAGCAACTCTTGAGTATCCTTCAGCACAAAAATCCCATGTCAGTTTCAAAACATATCTGCACCAAACAGCCAATGGCTCTCATGCTAGCAAGCACACATAAATTAAGCCGATTTCTGCATACTTCCGCATGCCAGCGAATGTGACTTGGCAGGTGCAGCTGCAATCTCCAGCAACAACATCAGCAACGAGCATTTAATCTGCTTGGAAAGTCAAAGCACCTGCTCACAATTTTAGACTATCTTCATGTCCAACAATGTCAGGCATAATTCGTTCATTCTACCTCAAAGAGGCAAGGCACATGCCCAGTTCAATCCCTTACTTCAGGCAAAAGCCACCATACTTCAATCGGCAAGGTATTTGCCACTGCACCCTGCATTTGCTCACGCAAAGAGGAGCAAAAACAATAGAGTGTACTTATTCTGTGGAGGTGGGCGACTTTGGTTCAATCTTGACGCTCGCAGGGGACGCACACGCTCCTCTGTGCGTCATGCAATATTGGACTTGCTTTGCATAAGCAGCTTGACCAAGCAGGTTGGGATGGAAAGATCCCTCAAAGCTCAACTTCCATTTCACCAGCTCAGGCTTCATGCCATTGACCCATTCTGGGAGGTGCCCTCCCTCGCGGCTGAACTGTGAGCACGGCTCGTGGTCCTTAAAGATTGGGCGGACGTCTACGAAAACAAAGCGATCCTGAACCAATCTGTGGCCATTCACTCGTTTCACAGCAGCGATAATCTTCCCGTTCAGGGGCTCAATAATGGTCCTCAACTTTTCCAGGTCCCTGTCCGTCAAGCTGCCCGCTCCTGGTACAGGTAGCCAAGGGAAGAAAGGAAGTCCTCTCCAACATTCAAAGGTGTTGGTGTACGGCACGATATCAGGGTAGCCGGCTACATAGATTTGCGCATTGGGTGCGGCTCTGGCGACATCCATATACAGAGCTTCCAGCTCTCCTGCAACACAAAGTGAATTGCCTCTTGGAAGCAGTGGAAACTTTCAAGTCATATTGTTTGCATCCAATGACACATCAAGAATGAAACCATCTGTTGGCACAGAGGTGTGTGTGTGTGTAGAGTGTGTGGATTTGGAGCAGTCAAGTTGAAACAATGGGGAGTTTGAGCTGCTGGATAGCTCATGTTGGTGGTGGCTACCAACAAATGCTAGGATGGGGTTGCTGTGGGACACAGACTCATTTGGCAATTGAAGTAGTTGGGAAGCTCTCCAGCTACGTTGTCTGTCAGTAGGGTGGAATGTTCACGCCAGAAATTTCACCTTGAAGGGATTCAATCTTGAAAAGCGCCGTGTCCACAGCGTCCAGGCAGTCTTGCTCGTCAATCAGTACGCACTCCCTGAATGATGAAGCGAAAGTTTGCGGAAGTTTGGGTGGTGGGGAAGTGTCATAGTTTGTCTTGCTGGTCAGGAAGTCCTGTGGCTTTCAGTCAGGCACTTTCCGGCAGTATGACCACTGTCTGGAAATTTGCTGGTGAATCGCAACCACTCAAAGCCCCTCTCCTCCTCCTCCTCCTCCTCCTCCTCCTCCTCCTCTGCCAACAGGCAGAGTCTTGCTTGAGGAGAGAATACCTGATCACGTCTGCAAAACCAACGTTGTTGCCTCCAGCTGTAAGGGTGATCCATCTGGTGCTGTTTGACAGATTAGCGAGCAGGCGAGCCTGCTGCATCTGCTGTGTTGTGAAACCGCTGCATGCCGCATGCACCCACGTGGCGCTGCGATTCTGGCCTTGCAGCCATGTGGCCACTTGGGCTGGCCAGGCGAATTCCACCAGACTCCGGCAGCCATGCTCGTCTTCCGACAGAGGATATGTTCCTGTGCCTGCCGAGTAGGAATCACCTGCAGATTGTGGCAGCCAGCAGAAAGTCATACAGAGTATGTAGCAGGCATTGTGCTCGAACTTCAATTGAGACTGCTGAGTCTAACAGCATCATGATGAGGAGGAGCATATGCTGACTCACAGCGGCGGCTTGTGCCCTTCATGCGGTGTGGCAGCTACAGAGAACACAGCTTTCTGGCCACTCTTGAAACACCAGTGAGAGGGAAGGAGAATCACCGAATGCAACGTAGCTGGCCTTGTTCTGATTACTCTGATTGGCATCGGTGAGGCCTGACTGGTTGAAAGCGACGTTGATGGACTCTGGCAGACCCTCAGCAGGCAGCTGTGTCACCTGCAGGGTCATCCTTGTTGGGATTATTCGATAACGGTGATGACCACGAATGGAAACAATAAATGTTCATATTTTTCATGCACCTCACTCTTGTAATTGTGGATGACTTAAGCTATCAAGCTTGTATGAAGGATATGCGGACGCTGGTGATTGATCATGTCATGTCTCACTAAACTCACTCATATTTCAAAATTTTCAAAATTTGAACAGGAGGAATGAGGGTCAGATATACGGCAGTGCAGACAATGAGCTGAGCTTCAGGCAGGTGAGTTCGACCCGCTCTGAGCTGCTGAGACTTACCCAATCTTTTACGTCGGAAGTTGGCGAAATAGTGGCTGTATAATCTGCAGAGCATCATGCGCAGAGGTGAGAGTCTGAGAACGGGAAACCAGTTTGGATTACTAATTTGCACCTCAGGTTCACCTCAAGCGCACAAGAAAGCTGCGCAGTTTCTGCCTAGAGTTCAATCACAGACGACAGTCACACGCAGCTCTAGGCATATGCGATTGTTTCGCGCAAGGTGCAATGGATGGCACGCCGTGCTTGCCAAGACGACCGACCATAAAGTGATTTGTAGCTTTTTCAATGCATCTGAACGTGCTAGTGAATCAGGCATAGACGCTAGAAGATCTGACCCACCTGAAATTGCAGCTGTGCGACCTCCGAGCGTCAGCAGTGCAAGACTTGCCAGCAAGAGCATCTTAGGTCCCATCGGGCTGAGTGCTTTTGACTTTTTGCACGACTTTCGGTAGTCTTTACAACTAGCAGAGAAGAAACGTAGGCAGAGATCGACTACTGAAAGATTTAGGGTTCAGGGTTAATGCCAGATCGGTTTGTGAAAAAGGAAAAGGACGATGCCCTCAAGCTGTCCTACAATGATCCAACACAAGCAGCCCGCACAGATCGTCAGCGCACCCAGACCGGCGAATTACTGACCTGCCTTTGGCTTGCAAGCGAGCATATCGTTGAGAGGGACTCAGAGGGGAGGGCACGAGCAAATAATCCATGAAAGACCAGTTGTGCCTCAACCAGACGCCGGAATCAGAAAGCACTTCTATGAGTCTTAGGTGCTGTGCTGGGTTGGCCATGCAAGTGCCAATAACAAAATTTTCCTGGTTTGCTGCAGCAAAGCTGGATCGTATGTCAGCAAGGAGAAAGCGCTTGTCGCCTGGGATGCAATCATGAGTACCTGTGGGGTGTGCGTTGAAAAAGGAATTACTGCCTCAAACAATCAGTCTGTGTGTGTATGTGGGGGGGTTCTTGAGGCTCATACATATCACACCAACAAACCATTGTACCGACATAGAGTGATTCCAACAAAGCGTGCTGTGGAGGTTCTGAAGGTGACAATAATCTTTCGGAGAGTCCTGCAGCATGCCTGTGCAACACTGGGAAAGACAAGTGCAAGCTGCAATCACAATGAGAGAGCCTCTTGAGGAGGGATGCTGGATTCGATGAACTAGGGCCAGACAAAGTATGGGAGATTTCTGCTCGTGGTGCTCGACACAGCACGCTGAATCCATGCGCGTTTACAATGAAATAGGGCACAATTACCTTTCAGCAGCCACAACTGGCGCTGTTCATGTTCTTTATGGCATCATTGTGGTGTGACAACACACCCAATACTCACCCTCCATTCTACTTCGGACCAGACAAATACAGCAATTCGTATGTGACGTGTCTTTGTTCTGTTACTTGCACGAGCCTAGAAGCATAGTGCACAGATGTCAAGGAGAAAACAAAGATAAGCGAGCTGATCAAAGAGACTCAATGAGTTTTTAATGAATAAGCCTCGAATAAGTCTTTGTATAAGAATATGCAAAAAGGGGGCTCAGGAAAAAAGTACATACAAAAGCGATCAAGCCATTGCCTGTACTGCCCCTCAAGGGTTTTTACAGGAGCTGAAAATGATATCACTTTTCTTTCCTGAAGTCTGCATTCCCATCAAAGTTCGACCACTTCATCCAATGAGCATAGTTTCCCAGCTCATATAAAAACTGTGTGTGCCATTCAGACAGCAGACGGTATCGTACATTTTTTGACAGTCAACTTAAAGTGCTGTCGCTGCATTCTGCACCACATGGCCTTGAGCCCCCTGGCGGACAAGTCAACTGCCAACCCACTCCCTGCAGCCTCAGCTGCCGGGCAAGCACCCAATCACACTTGTCCTAACCCAATCACACTTGCCTGGATCGTCTGAGAAACGATATCGAGCCCAGGGCCAGCGCCTGCAGAATGGAACGCGCTACTGGTGAAGGTGTAGGAACTTTGCCCTGCTGGGGCAGGAGTGACAGTCTACCCAGTGCTGCCTTGGTCGAAGACAGGGTTGACGATCTGCACTACTGCCGTCGTGCCTTCTGCACATAGCAGCCAGGGGCCCTGTCAGTACCATGCCAGAGGCTTGCAATGTATCAATGTCAGACGGGTTGCCAGCAGATAGCACGGTATGATTCCTTCTGCGCGGTGTCCCTTTGTCGCAGTTCTGCCGGTTTGCATGGTCACCCTGCATGGTCACTGATCGTGGAAGTCTTGCTGAAGAATTCCAGGACAGCTTTTAACATTGAGCGCGGAAAACGGTGTTTCTGGAAGGGTTATACGCGGGTGGTTGACTATGAGTCTGCTAGTCTGGCCAGACGCCTTCCTTGGTTGAGGCTGGGGGGGGGGGGGGGGGGCTCGCGATGCCGGAGGTGGCGGTGTTGGGGAAGGGGTTGACAAAGCCTGGATCATGGCGGACACTCCAGGGAAAGGCCTTGGAGTCGGTGCTGTGGCTTGGGGTAATGCTCGGCAGGGGAGCTGTATTCACTGTCGGTGGGTGTTGCTGCGTTGTGGGCCCTGTTGGAGCGCCTTGCGGCGCCACAGGTGGGACAGGGACAGATGCCACTTGGGGCTCTGCACACAGGCATGTTCCCTATTGTACAGCAAGACGGTGTGCTACCGTAAACAAATGATGCAATGCGGCCGTAGAGGGCCACGGAGTCGATCAGTTTCTGTCGATCCTTTTCCATCCATTGCGCCTAGCTTTGGGTTTCCTTGGGGAAGTTGCACTGGCGTACAATATGGGGATTGAGTTCAAGGCGCAGCCTGAATTCTGTCTTGCTTCTTGCTAATTGAGAAAGGCGTGGAGCATCCTGGGAAAATTGGCCAGAACAAACTATGTATGACATTCTTAAGTGGCCGGTGAAGTCGGCTGCAAGCGCTACCTGATGTTGCTGAATCTGGAACATGTACTGATGCAACAGGGGTGGCTGTGGCTGCTCTGGGGTTGATTGAGGCTGGTTGAGGGTTCATAGGCAAGAGGCAACAGATGAGTGGCAACCGCAGACAAGGGCACACAAGTGGGCGTGCTTCTTGCTGCAGGGTGTGGTGCTGCAGAATTTGTGGGCCCTGCACGTTTCAGGCCAGGTCTGCAGAGCCAAACACCAACCAGATCTTCAGAGACATCAGGCCAGAAGCTTGCGCGAATTGGCAACGGCATATAGGCTATCATGCTGCATCATGAAGCCACATAAAATAAGGGTTTCTGCAAGAATGGGTCCGTGCGATCCATCCGATGCATCGGCCTCATGCAAACCCACCTTACCTGGCATGCTGGCAGCAGCGAACTGGCATGTATCCGATTCCTCTGAGAAATACTATGAGAAATGGGCTCGCCACCTTGAAGAATCTCAAGAAAGTTGCCTCACCTGGCTTTTGGATAGAGCAGCAGTGACTGCTGAGATAGCAGGGGGTGCCCGCGGCCAGCAGGGTCTGGATGGCAGCCCTGAGCTGTCCGGCAGTGGGTGCGTCCGTCTTGCCGCCGAGCACCCCAAACAGGATAGCCTCGACTTCAACCGGCAGAATCGCTTCTGTGTCCTGCAGTTGTAAAATTGTGACATGTTCCTTGCTCAACTGTGAACCATTGTCGAGCGGCCAACATCCCCAGCAGGAGGGCCACCAGCACCACGGCGAGTGGGCAGCCTGCCTGCCTGACCCGTTTAACCTCGACGCCTGTAAATGTGCCCACTCCTTTTACGCCTGATGGCGTTCATTTTCTTCTCTTAAATTCAGCGCTTTACCCACCTTATACACTACCTGTGTGTGCAGTGATACTTTGCAGATCAATTTCGATATGTGCAAGCCTCTTCCAACAATCACAAGACAGTCCAGGAGCTGACACAGATGTACCTGCATGTTGTTTATAAATTCAGACTGGTGACCTCAGGCACGATAAAGCAGCAAGAAATGAGGTGAGAGGTGTCTAAGTATGCTGTCTCCAGCTCCAGGCTCCCTTAAATGCCAATCTGGCCATTTTGTCATGTTATCTCCGTGTCCCTTTCGTGCAGCATTCCTGTATGTGGGAAATGTGTCTCTTCCTTTCGTCAGCACTATCTTGAGAGGCCCCCACGAAGGTGGAGGCAAGGGCCAGAGCCCGCATGCCCAATGTGATGCTGTCTGCCGATTGAAGAGTGAGTGGATGAGATTGCTATGCTCGCTATGGTGAAGTGAAGGGAACGCGGTCAGATCCTCGTCAAGACATACTGCGGGGGGAATAAAATTGGTCCTGATCGTCCCTAGGCCTGTGAAGTCCTTGTGCGAGTTTTGGTCGCATCAAATTTCTGAAAACCAGTCCGCGAAGATTGCGGATGCAAAGGGGAAAGGTCATGGCGAAGTCTGGGAGGATATTGCGTGGTCCTAGGTGTTGATATCTCATATCTTTGGCTCAGCCACACCGGATTCAGCTGCTTGGATAATTTCTCAGGCCATGACCATTTCTTCGGTAATGGACTTCGCACACATGTAGCTGCTGCTTGTTTCCTGTTGACCCTATTACAGCTCATGCATGCCTGTAAGGCTCTCTCTGCAGTAAAGGTCGCCCGTGCTTGAATGAAGGATTCTGATGACCATTATGTTCCCTATAATTGCAGGTTACACCTTACTGTTCGATAGATCTGGAGCCTTTGCCAGACCAGCTATCCACGAAACAAACGTCTCCGCTGTGGAACAGTACGGATCGGTTGGCTGCCGTGGAAACAATACTGAGATGTACAAAGGAGAAAAACCCTGTGTTGGGTAAGCTGATTCCACCTTCTTGCCTTGACTCTTGGCCAACTCGTGCTGTTGACGCACACATTCCATGCCTGCAGGGACGAATCAATGCTTGTATGCTGCTGCAGATGGCATCGTGGACGTGCTTCGCTCAATATTTGGGACCAGCGGAGCCTGCATATCGATAGTTCAGAACGGCTGTTTGCTTCTCAGACAGAGCAGTGGTGGCGTGAAAGAAGGCGATATATTTGACGCACCAGGGTTTTGCTTCTGGACCCTTGTACCTGAGCAACCTCAGGCACTCATCATCGAGGACACACGATCAGATGCAAGGTGCGTTCAGTGTGCCTGCTGCTACTGCTTACAGTTCAAGGTCTGCAACAAACCAAGATTCACAGAGACAAGTTTCTACATATCTGCGCAGGACAAGCTCAAGCCCCCTGGTTGTCAATTTGCCGCACCTTCGCTTCTATGCTGCAGCTCCTTTGGTGACCAGCAGTGAGCAAAGGATCGGCACCCTGTGAGAAACTCGTTTCCGAAACTTTTTGTTAGATCTGTTGCCAACTCTGGAAGCTGCAAGTATCTCAAATGTAGCCTTTGGATTCAACTCTTGACATGACAAGGAATCTGTGGACTTGCAGATGTGTACTGGATGTACAATCTCACGCAATCAGCACCGACCAGGTGGCTATTCTGTGTAATTTTGCTGAGCTCATCATGCGCGTGCTGGAAGGGCAGGTTATGTTAAAAGAACCCAGCAGTGATATCTTGACTGGCAAGCGCCTCAGGAGCAATGATGCTTACCATCAAGCATTCGCCATTGTCAGCAGTGCTGATGACCAGCTGAAGATGCTGGTCTCCAGCCCTGTTTTTGATCAAATGTCAGGTCAGTCATCCGACAATTCAGCTTTGGTGATCTAGTGTCTGCAATTCCCAAATTCAGCAAAGCATTTCAGGCTGAACCCCAATGCTTCACCACACCGCTGGCAGTTGCTGTGGTTGCTGGTATCAATTATTGAGCCGCTACAGGAAGGCAAGCTGCCACAGAGCCGGAGCTTTTCTGGGACCTTTTTTCAAGTCCATCAATCAGTAGTGAGGTAATTGTTTGTCTATCTTGCGAATAGAACGTGTCATCTACATGCTGTGCAGATCTCAATTAGATCCGTGACCTTCTAGCTGCATCCAGCCTCTTGCAGATCCCCTGACAATGCATGCCACCGCAGGACGCACAAACACAGTTAGCAAGCGCCGCAGACACCCACGTATTGAAGACATTGGTTCCCAGAAACAAGGAGTACAAGCTGTCTGCACTGTTCAGGTTCTTTGTTTCTTTTTTCTTTGCAAATTCTCCTTCAGAACAGAACCATAAAGTGCTGTTCATGATTGATGCCTGTGACTTGATATTCAAGTCGATGCCTTTTGTGCAGGAGAGCAACAAATGAGATTGACGACATGCAAATGGTGGTTGGAATTCCTGCCAGAGAGCGGCCAGACGAGGTGCTTGGAACACACTCTCAGAAGCTGGATTGCATTTGGATTGTTATGCTGCTGATTGAAACCCCGGTGCAGCGTCGACGCACAACTCCCATTCCTGACCTACAGCTTCTCTCTCCGCTTGGTGCAGGTGAGTCTGTTGCGAATCTGCTCCCTCTCAGTCAGTTTGAAACATGTCTGCCCGGATCTGAACAGGTGCTGATGGGACATCTGCAATACAGGAGCGTATGCAAAGGTCTATCGCGGCCTGAAAGGCAAACAAAAAGTGGCTGTAAAAGTTGTTCAGGACCTCAGCTCTCAGCAAATCGAGGAAGGTCAGCCGCTGGAGCCGCTTCTGATGCAAGCTGTAGAGCATCCCAATGTGCTCAAGCTTTTTGAATACAGAGTGGCAAGGAGTCAGACGCAGCAAGAGAGGCTCTGGCTTGTCTTGGAATTTTGCAACCAGGGGACTCTTGCGGTGAGGACCCTTACATTTTCGCTATGTGCATTGTCTTTGACCTTGACGAGCTCATGTTTGCTTTCAAGGCTTTCAATCACACACTGCATTTGGCAAAAGGTCAGCAACAAGCAGTGACTTACAGGATGCTGTCGACAAAGGCTACTTCAGAACGTCACCGGTGACAAGCGCACCCCTGCTCGAGACTGCAATTGTCCACGTTGCAAAAGAGCTGGCAAGCGGCTTGGCCTGTCTGCATGCCAATGGTATCTTGCACTGTGACCTTAGTGGAGGTACGATTAAACCCACTTCGCATCATGCTTACAAAAAACATGGCAGTATTTGTGGCATTGCAGAGGTTTACACATAGAATTAAAACTTCATCGTTGTGCTGATCACAAATTTCGCACTCAGTGCTTGCGTCCATGCAGGAAATGTTCTTTTGCAATCCTCAGACAATGTCCCTCATGGCTTTACTGTCAAAATTGCCGACTTTGGACTGGCCAGACGGATCACCAATGTGGAATATGACTCGGAAACTGGAAGCTACTCATATCTTGCGCCAGAAGTCATGAAAGACGGGCTGCTCAGTGAGGTACATCTTTCACTTTTTTTTGCTCATTGTTCGTTCAACTGCTCGTGATAATTTGAGATCCTGAAGATTTTGCCATCGCAGGCATCGGATATCTACTCTTTTGGAATTCTCATGTACGAAATGCTGAGTGGCCGGCGAGCTTGGGGGGGACTGTCTCCGTTCCAGATTTTCTACCAGGTTGTCGAGAAACAGCAGGAATTGCATTGGCCGGAGCATATCCCTGGTCCTCTGAAAGGCATTGCCCAGGCTTGCCTCGCGTTTGAACCCACCCAGCGCTGCTCGTTTGATCAAATTATATCGCTTCTGGCCAATACATAGTGTCCAGGCTGCAAAAGGTTGTCCACATCACCTGTCATCAGACCTGTTTATAATTTGAACCATTTTAAATTTTGAACCAATTGTGTCTGATGGTAAGCTTTTCACAGCTTCATGTGTTAGTCATGTTATTTCTGATGCAGAACTGACGTAGAAGGACACAGGCCCTGTGACAGGGTTGTCTTTGAGCTTTGCTGGATTGTGCAATTGGCAGTGCTTGCCAGTCTTGGATTATTCTCAGTAAGGCCAGGATAAGCTGCATAACAGACCAATAATATAAGGCTTAAGAGTGATTGATAGTAATGGATGATTCCCAGGAACGCCATGATAAGCTGCATGATTGTGCTGTGTGTAGTGGTGGACAATACTGCATAATTCTCAATAATGCTGAGCAGGCTGTGCGCATGGGAAGCCCCAAGGGGTCCATTGTAATCTGATTGACATCTTCACGCCAAAGAGCCTTTCAAGCTGTTCATCTGAAAGACAATCGGAACAAAACTTACCCATACCGTCAATCAAGGCAAGACATGACTTGAGGATAAGCTTGTGCAGCATCACTTCTCAACATGGCAATGTCGATTCTCATCGGTTCAATCCAGTTCCACTGTTCATAACTGAAGATCAGAACGCCTGTCTCTCACATCAGCACAAAATTTAGTAAACAAACTGGCTGATCAAAGCCAGCGGGGCTCAACTCCCCAGGATGTACATCTTCGTCATTGCCCACACCGAAGGGGTTTGCTGGGGTGCGACTCCCTGTCATCACAGATCGTCTGTCAGGTCTAGCATCGAGGGATAATATCTGTGAGGGGACTGTCTCAGAAAGTGCTGCAGCATTCCTCGGCATGACTGCAAAGTCCAGTAAGGCATAAGGAGGAAAATGGGCACCTGAGAGTCGGGCCCGCTGAGCTTGTACGATTGCACAACGACAGGGCTTGCTGGGGCGAGAAGGGCAGTCTGGGGATCCAATGCCAGGCTCTCTGCTGCCGCCCTGTGTTTACTCTCTAAGGGCTTGACTCCCACCATCAGCCTTCCGCCCACCGCCTGCCCATTCTTGAGCAAGGCCCGCTGTGCACCGTATCTGCTCTGCCACCAAAGTATGAAACATTTAGTCTTGCTCAAGCTCGCAATAGAATCTGCAGATCTTCTCATATGAAAGCAATGCTGCATGATTCCTCGTGACCAGTGGCAAAGCTCACAGAGAACTGTAGGTGCGTCCAATTGACCCTGTCCTCCCGGCCACTGCCGAAAAGCAGGATGGAGCCGCATTTCTGAAATTCCTTGAGTACAAGGTGCTGGTCTCCTGGCTGGAAGCCGTACACCGTCACCCACCTGTCATCCTCTCCCTGCAAGTATCAGATTGCATCTCCAAGGCAGCGTGAGAATAGAGGTAGGCCAAATTCACATGCTTCATGTGAGCTGCAAAATCAAGTCTCAAAGCTTGCCTCTCCGTAGCTTGTTGATGTATCGCCTTGGAGTGCCAGGCTATCGTAACCTGCAACAGCAACAGATATATGGGTGCACAATCCCGGTCTGCAGCACTTTTGACAAAGAAAACTCTCAATCAACTTCACAGTCGGGGAAAAGGATCTGACAGAAATCCCACCTTGCGATTCTGATTGTATGGCCTTGGGAGGCTCTCCTGCAAGCAGTGGAGCTTGGACTTTGTTCTTTCCTCCCAGATTTGAAACGCGATGCAGTGATGGTGTCAATCAATGCACTGGTACTAGATTTGCCTCAGGAGCTGCACAATCCAGCAACAGGCCAAAATCCTGGCTCAATAATTTCACCTCCGTCGGCGTTCAAGTAACTCATCGATGGAGGAGGTGGTGGTGGAGGCGTGTCTCTTATACTGCCCGTGGGCGTCAGACTCCTTCGTCTGGAGCCCGATCCCTCTCTGTACAGACTGGTCCTGTTGTATGCCGGTGTGGAAGGTGATCTCGTGGATCTGGGAGACCTGGCACGAGCCCCATCGTTCTGTTTCTGCTGAGGCTGGGGCGTGAAAAGCAGGGATGGGTACTCTCGTTCTTGTGATGCCATGCTCAATCAGAAAGCTAATATTTTTTCGTGACCTAAGAATCGAAGTATATTTCTGGGGTACACGGAACAATGCCGTTGTTGTTAGGAAGAAGTCGCTGAGATTCAGACGGGACTTTCACGCTGACAGCGATTTCGAAATTCTGGACCCCCTAGACCCCTGAATTTTCTGTACAGGCCTAGCCACCAAAGGCAAATTGAAAAGCACATAGAAAGCATTGGATTCGGGGACTTACAAAGCACTGCTTCAATTAAAAGTCTCATTAAGACTAAACATACATTCTGGCAATTGTGCAGCACCACGCTCAGCAGTTCGAGTTCCCCCGGACTTCCATTCTGGATGCACAAAGCTATTCATCCTCAACATCGGACCCCTGTGCCATTCCACCTTCCCTATCCTGCCCTCCTTCATCAACCCCTGAGTCCCTGCTGCCAGCCTCCGATTCTACATTCCCAATCACAAGCTTCTCATCTTCATCGCTTCCAGATCCCAGCTCAGCATCGCTCCTGGGCTCCTTGTCATCTGTCTCGAGCCCATCCTCCATCTGTAATGCCTCCTCTCCGCCCTCCAAATAATCGAGAAGGGGATTGACCTGCAAGCTCCAAGAGTCTGCAGACCTGTTTCTTTGCTGCCTTTTCTGACTTGCAGACCTCTTTGACAAGGCATGACAACCAGCAACAAAGCATCGCAGACTGCAAACTTGGGTAAGGATAATTGATGAAGCTGACCTCTCCGCTGGTATGATCGGCCACCAGCTGCATGACCTGACCAGATGCGGAATCGATGGCCACCACGCTCTCCACCAGGTCGTCCTCCACCCCCACGCCCTCAAGGTCCCTCTGCTCGTAGGTCAGGCTTCCATCCTGGAGAACAGGGGGCCGTCTTCTCCAGATGCTTCTGAACTTGGTCTCAGCTCATGATGCCAAAGGTCAGGGCCACCTCGTGTTGAGATTCGTCCTGGTTTGAGTATGCTTATGAGACCATTCTTCTCCATCAGACAGGTGCTTCTGGTTGGAGAGCTTTCAGAGCTACAAAGGCAGGCTCTCCCAGAATTAATACACCCTGCGCACAAATGCAACATGCAAGATTGCCGTACCTCGACCTCCGAATCGTAGGCGTCCAGCTCAGCCTCAGAAGCATTCTGCACATCGTCACGGGCCTGTCGGATGCTATCCACCACTTCTGGGTCGTCCAGGATGCCTGTGGGCTGCAAGTCCAGGCTGTGCATCAAGTCGGCCACTCCCACGGCCAACTCACTTCGCTCGCCTGCACCATTTGCTGGCTAGATCATCATGCGCTTTGGAGGGCAACACCGGGTGCAATCGCCCACACCCAGCTGAAGACTGACAGGAGGGAGATTCCCAGGGGCAGACGCGGGTGACAAATGGAGATTGAAAGTGAACTTTGGTTTCAGGTATGCTGACGTTTGAAATGGAGGGTGACTCGCCATTGCCTAGGTCACTTGCAAAGACAATTTTGTGATCTTCACCTCCTATGACCATCAGGAGAACAGGTTGTAGGAGTGCGGAGAGAAGAGGGTTTGAAAAAAGCTTACATTGGAAGCACAGCATCAGGGTGTTGGTGTAGAGGGGCCTCAGTTCGTCGGGGTCGATTTCTGGGGCAAAGGGCTGCAGCGTAGACAACAGCGCAAAGGCTGTCTCTGGGTCGTCCTCCGTGATGCAAGCCTGCAACACAGCCATGCATTCACTGCTCCTATCACAGGTGTGTATCTTTCGCAGGCAAGAGAACAACATGCCCCACCAGGCTTGGAAGAGGCTGCACTTCCCGGGACAACACGAGAAAGGAGGTGTATCAAGGTGTAGATGCCACATTGCCATGGGAAAGGTAAGTGATTACCTTGTTGATCTCCAGAAAGTCCTCGAAGGACGTTCCACCCCCCAGCTGCAGAGCTGTCTGCATCATGGAGAGCGCCAGCTTTCCACCCTTGCCGTAGTCCGGCCACTCCATCCTCATGCCGAAGCCGTCTCGGCCATCAAAGTGGGGGTTGAGGGCCTGGAAGCCCGGCTCGTCCGTGTCGAAGACTTTGGCGTCCAGGTAGGCCATGGCATCCGTGTCCTTGGTGTTGAAAGCGGCCCTGTACTGCTTCATCAGCTTCTGCAGCAGCAAGAAAGGACAGATGAGGTTCTTCATTCCATCAACACTCCACATACTGAGGTAATTTGTCTGGTAAATGTGATCGCTGATCTAACCGGCCCTGCACTACCTCAAAGTCCCATGAGACAGGTTTAGAGACAGGATCACAGAGACATCCAAAATCTACCACTCTGAAGCCCTCTAGCCTGTCTTCCTCAATGATGAAAAGCATATTTTGCAGATCTCGATAAGACTATGCTGCTAGAAACGATGAAAAGCAAGGGGGAAAATAGGGGTCACCAATACATAAGGGGAGAGGTTCAGAGCGTGCAGGCTCCTGAAAAACTCGTTCGCTGTGGCCTCCGCTTCGACTGCAGGGTCCACGTAATGCACCTGCACAATAGCTTCCTTATAAGCACATTTCAAGAGAACCAGATATTTTATTTTTCAGTATGAGCGGCCCAGCTGAAAAGCCCTGCACGTCTGCCAGGATGCATAGACTGAGTGGTATTTTGTAGAGCGGCATGCCTGCACATTTGCAATTTGAAGGGTCCTGCACGGAAAAATGCACCTGGAAGTATGCATTGCTCTTCCGCCCATGCATTGTGGTCTGGATGTACTGGAACTCTGTGCTGATCGCCTTGGCTTCCACCTTTTCAGCGCGGCGCTGCTGCAGCTTCATGCGCTTGTTCTGAGCATCAATGCGCTGGCGTGTCATCGCCTCGTGCACTGACCGGGGGGCGTTCCCACGCGTTTGCTGCGCACATACGCTTGATAGGTACGCTTTCTTGGTGCGATGCCTGATTTGAGTCCTTGTTTCTCCTCATTGAAGCTATTTCTCGGAAGCTACTGGATGATACGCTACTGTAAACACATCACAGTATTACAGTCAATTCCAATCCTGAATACAGTCTGCAGACAGCAACCACCCTGCAGGATGCACCTTTTCAATCAGAGCAATTTTTCCTGACCTATAAAGGATAAGGACTTACACACCTTGGCGCAATACATGGAGGTGGTTGAACAAGAAAGGATCGTGTACCTGCAAGCGCCTTGTGAGCTCCCTCTTGAGCCCCTCGGTGGGCAGGCCCTTGTAGGTGAGCTCCGCCCGCATCTGGGGCATGGTCATGTCGTTCAGGTGCACCGCCACCCCCGTCTCGGGGTCGATCACCATCTGGCTCCTGTGAGACAGAGCTGCAGCTCGGTTTCGAGACTGACAAAAGGTGCACTGCCACAGCAATCATCCACAGGCTGCCCATCTCTTATGTCAAAGGTCGAGCCAAGCCCATGCCAGGAGAACAGAATGGTGCTTACTTGGTTGCCACCAGGACTCCGTCGACCTCCACCCATTCTTCGTCTTCCTCCTCTGCCGCATACTTCTCCAAACCTGCAAAACCAGAGAGATCAGAGCATCGCAAAGACAGCATATTGTATTGTCTCTTTAGATGTGGCCAGTGAAGGACCGATCACAAACACAGTGAGAACAGTCATCTTGGGGCTGCAGCTTACCTTCGTTGTTCCTGTCCAGATGCCGCGCTGAGAGGAAGTCGTGCAGCCAGGCGGCAAAGAAGCTGTGGTTGTTCTCATCTACCAAGGATAGGTCCTGGGGGAGGGATCGAGAATCCTGCCTCATTGTCAGCAGCAGCTGCAGGACCTGCGGCAACCCATTGATTTGGCTTGTGCTCTAGAAAGGGTTCGATGACAGCATGCAAACAAGACCCATCGACTGAAGAGGGGCACGCGGCTTCAACAGCAGCAGCAGCAGCGTAAATTCTCAGCATGTTTTTCCCCTGAGTGAAGCAGCGGTGGCACCATGATCGAAACGAAGAGTCTAAAGTAGCAGGTACATTTACAGCCTTCACTCATTTCACATGAAGTCCAGATGCAAAATCTTCAATGTATCACACTGGCACTCGACCAGTCGAATGGCAAGGCTATATTACCTCCAGCACGCAGCGGTGGTCCATGAGGAAGGTGACCAGTTGCGCCAGCTGCTCATCCGGCAGCTGGTCCAGCGCATGACCCTCCGCCGCCAGCTTCTGCATCTCCCTCAGCTCGTACAGCGTGTGCTGCAGAGCATGCAGTATGTTCACATCCGCCTGTTGGAGATCATCGGGGCAAAATTTGCCATTGAATCATGATTTGGTGATTGCGCTTTTCTGGCACTACATCTCTGCATCTGATCTCTGCATCTGAATAGTGCATCGCATTGTTCTTCAAGATTCACTCGCATTTCCAGGATGAAGTTCTGCATCTTGCAGGAGATGGCAAGGCTAATTTTGCATGTGGACCGCAAGAGGGGACTGCTCGTCTCTCTGCAATTATGCTGAGGGTTGAGAATGATGAAAGGTATTTCTGAAGACCAAAGCATAATCAAGTGGAGGTGAGGAGCTGTATGTACAAAAAGGAAAGGTTGCTTGGGAGCAGAGGCGCACGTCCAGGTCAGCGTCAGCCAGGTAGAACATCAGGAGCAGGGCGTGGGTGCGCTTGTTCATCTTGATGCCGGAGGTGATCAGCTCTGCTACAGTCTCTTCCAGATCCTCCACGGCGTACGACATCGCCATCAGCCTCTCTGAGAGGCACCCCTGCAGCCGGCAGAACCTTTGATTTAGGATTCAAATTGCACTCTGGTGGGGGAGTTCCTGTCAGGCTGCTTAGCTTGCAAAGCGATAACGCGGACATTTACCTCCAGCAGGGCATTGAAGCTGTTGATGTCTGGGAAGATGTTTTTCCCCCTCTTGCCCTCCACCATTTCTTGCATGGTGTCGCGAGCAACGATCAGGCCGGTGAAGACCGCCTCTGCCCTCAGGATGGTGTTGTAGTGCCGCGTTTCTGGCTCCACATCCGCCCGCACCTGAATTTGAAGGAATAGGTGTCAGGCATGGCAATGCAGCTTATATTAGCTTAGCATTGTCATTTTCTGCACCGAAGACTTTCAGCACCGGCTTTGTTGCGATGCAGGACAGTGGTGCAAGCGGGAGTCAGGGCTCACCACAAGATCGGAGTGAAGGATGTTCTCTGCCTGGACAGCATCCTCCGGATCCTGCAGGCGGCAAATCACCATTTTTTGTGATCAGATGAGGGCCGTCTCTCAACTAAACACATAGTTTTTGGCAGACTGCATGCCACAACACCAACATTGTGGGTGGCCACCCAGAACCAATTTTTACCTGGCAGAGGAAGCCCAGGAGGTCCTCGTAGGTGTCCAGATTCGGGTACCAGCCCTCCTGCCTGCCATACTCCAGAGCCTGGTAGATGAGGGCAACTACTGCAGGCCGCCGGATGTCCCACGTTGCTCCGCCGTCGTCTCCCTCCGCAGCAGCTGCATTTCAAGGCGAGAATTGTTAGCGTACAACAGGAATTGTGGCTCGGTGACTGAGCATCAGGTAAACCCTGACATTTATTGTGTTGCCATGTGACCTGGAAGTGATCTCAAGGTAAATTGGACTCTTATTCCTGGGTGATTGAGATCAAGAATGCTTCCTCAATGAATGCAATGCCTCAATTACTATTTCTTAATCACAGATGTCAAATTCTGTCCACGTAAGTGGTCTCTGATTTGAGATCGTCTGAAGCGAGAAATGGGCAGCTTCAAATTTGCAACACAATATTGACTTGCCTGCACAAAGACCATGATGTGATTACAGGGCATCCTCACCTGGCAATGCCCAACTGGACATCTCCTCACTCTTCCGCATTTCTGCCCTCGCAAGCTCTGCCTCCTTCTCTTCCCTGAGGCGCTTCACACGCTCCATGCTTTCCTGAGATGTGGTGACTGTTAAGATCTTACATTCAGAGACGTGCAGTGCTCTAAATGGACATGGTAACCTGCTTGATTACACATGATTTAAGCAAACCCGACTGCCACTTTTGCATGCTTGCTTTCATCAGGCTGATTTATGGTCCCTGCACTGTGATTTGACCTCAGATCAAGACAGCAGACATTGTCTTCTCCCTCTCATGATCCATGATGACAATCTGCCATCTGTATATTCAGTGGCCATAAAAGGTTACAAGCATACCTTCTCAGCCTTGGCCATGGTCCTGACATCTCCAGGATGGACCTCCTTCTCTGGCTCAGGCACAAAATTGTCCTGATTCCTGCAGCCAAGCAATGATAGTGTTCAAGAGCACTTTCTCTTCTCAAAAGGGGCGATGCCACCGACTTCAGCAAGGAGAGCAAGATAAAGGCCAACTTTTGAGAATCTAAGGCAAACGCAATGGGTGGACCTGTGGCCAAGGATTCCAGCGCAGGCAGGGTGGGGGGTGGCAGGAGTCTGTACCCAAGGGTGACAAGGCCCCGCACCCAGGCATCCCAGGCAGGGTAGCGATTGATGGGGAGCTCCATGCACTCCAGAAACACGTTCCTTGCCACATGCGCCTCCCGATTTTGGAAGGCAGAGAGAATGACAGCTGCATAGCTTTCCGGCAGCGCTTGCATCCCTACAGTTTGTGTCGGGTTGTGAATGTTGATTAAGATCTGAAAGCATTCAACAGTCCTTCACGTGTCAACTGTTGGGCCTCAGGATTCATCCTGGTCATAATAATTCAGTTGGGCTCTTCAGCACAAAAGGCCCTGTACATTACAGAATGACTCCTCAAGGGTGCAAGGTGTGCAAATTTAAAGCAGGTGGAAAGCCACCACAAGAGTTACATACCCAGGTTTTCCACTTCATGCAGCAGCTCCTGAGCGGCAAGGACATCGCCCTCCTTGGCCACCGCAAATATGAGCCCATGGTAGGCCTGAGGCGTCAGCTCACCCCCAGAAGCCTCCACCCTCTCCAGCAGCTCCTCAGCCCCCTCAGCATCCCCACGCCCGGCTGCCTTCGCCAGTTCCCTGCACGAGCTCAGGTGATCGCCTGTGTATGGCAGCTCCTTCCTCGCCTGTAAGGCCTGTTCTACACAGGATGCAGCAACCTTTCACCCCGCTGCTCCAGCTTGTAGCCCACCAAAAAGCTCCTCACCTGTAGAACTGCTTCTCATCCATGACCTCGGCTGCGTATGAAGTGGAGGCTCCCAACTGAGATCGCCTCCTGACGGCGCACTGTTGGCTTCCACTGAAGCGGCCATAGGCATCCCCTCCGCGGATGGATTCATCTGCATCTAAAATTGCGTGATATCTGACTTGCAAAGCAACAGTGAGATCACCTCAGTGGTATGCTTCTAGGTTCGCTGCAGAAGGACACTCACAAACGGTCTGGTTGTTCAGGACGGCCATATCCCTCTATGTGATTGCAGCACTCGAAAGGCTAGATCAAAGAGCTCACGCGGCTGGCTCTTGCGCTTGGAAGTCAGCACAGCCAAGGCCAGTGGCCTGAGGACTGGTGTGGCAGTCTTGCACGGGACATGCATGTTGTGTCCCTTTGGCAGCATAGGTACTGCTGAGTGATTTACAACAGACGAAGTAGCCTACTCGAATCGGAGAGATCACTTGCTCCCCTACAGCTTTTTACTACTGTAGCCTTGCACTTGAATTTGCCTTCGCTATGTTTGCCGGTGTACAGCAATAGTACACATTGCTAGGACGTGTTTGCCTTCACCAAGCAATGGCCTCAAGCTGATGCATGCTCAGTCTCGGAGCTCTGATCAGCCAACCTTCATGCGAGGTTGGTGATCAGTCATATATTGGACTGAAAAGGTCTGAGAGTAGCAGACTGGTAAGTGTTTCGATAATCAGCAAAGGAGTAATCATTTATCTGGCGTCCGTGCGTTTGGCTTACACTCACCACCTTGTGTCGTTGCTCAGAAATTACCCAAGCACCACTATCCGCTTTTCGCAGCATCAAAGGCAACAGAGACAGCTGGGGCTGCACAGCCCTGCCCTTCAGGCTAGTGCATGGGCCAGCAGCGACAGTAGTGGGGCATGAGGTCTTTTTTGAACAGGTCGAAACGACACACAAAGAAAGAGAAGTCCGCTGCATTGTCTATCGAGGGCTCCTCGCCCAGAGCAGAGTCTGCAGACGAGGAGGATGAGTTTCATGACTCAGTAGAGGTGTGCACCTTCCTTCAATCCGAGGAGATGTGCTTCTGGTGTTCCGAACGACTCTCCTCCCACTGCAATTACTATATCCGAGCTTCTGTCGCTGCGATCAGTGCTCCTTGTTGCATTTTTTATCACCAACCAGGCCTTCCACTGTTGCCACCCAGGCCTAGCATGACTTTGGTGCAACCACTGATAGACTTGTGCTATAATTGGATCCTCTTCTGGATAGTCCTTGGTCTTCTTATGCTAGCAGGATCAGTGTGACAGAGCATGCCGAGCTGAAGTTGCTTCTAGTTATGAATTTTGTAAGTTTTCTTCTCCAGGAAAGTAACAGGACGGGCGCGCGCTTGCCTTTCCAGAAGTAATTTCAGAACACAGTAAGGTAACAGAATATGTCATACTGCAGGCAATCCTGCATCCAGAGGCGCATGAAGATGGTGGCTTTGGTTTCACCAACAAGGAGCTGCTTGCCAGGCAGAGGGGGGTCATGACAGACATCATCAAAGAGGTGTGTCTTCTCAGTCTGCGAGCATGCATGCTGCTGCCACAAATCTCAGCTCAAGCTTTTGTGTTCACCAGCAGCGCAGAGTATTGGAGATCCTTTCCCTTCATTCTGGAACTTGCTCTGTACGTCCTCAAAATTTTGACGCACAGCGTCCCATCTGCAAGCCTGGTCATTCATGAGCTTTCCTCCTCCGCCTCTCCACCCAGCATGATCCATATGCAACCCAGAATGGATAGAGGGACATGTAATGATGTACCAGGCTCGTGAACGCACCCATGCCTGTGGTCTTCATTTTGCTTCTTGCCAGCAATTTATGGTATTCATGATCCTTGAACAGATGGACTGCATGCAGCTGGGGAAGAAGCTGCTGTCGGGGCACCTCAACCTCATCAACGTCTCCATGCCCGTCAAGCTGTTTGAGCCGCGCAGCTATCTGGAGAAGATGCCGGACATCTGGGTGCATCCAGAATCCCTCCGCAGGGCAGCCGAGTCCACCGACCCCGTAGACAGGATGCAGCACACCATCACCTGGTGCGCACACCTCGCATGATGCTGCAACATAGCAATCCAAAGCCTGACATGGCTCACATGTCTTTCCTCCGTTGTGGGCAGACAGTCCAGGGCCATCAAAGTCATCAATTTTGGGACTCATCTTGATTCCACTGGCTGGCTGCTCCAGCATTGTTTGCAACAGTCCCACAGATGACTGAGATCGCCGCCATTCTGTTGCAGGTACATAGCCGGTCTGCAGCACTGCTTCCAGTCGTGGCAGAAGCCTTTCAACCCCATCCTGGGAGAAACGTACCAGGCCAGGCTCTCTGACGGTTCGGAGGTGTTCCTCGAGCAGATCAGCCACCACCCGCCCATCTCGGCCTTCCAGCTCACAGGACCAGGTGAGCACCTCATTTTGGGCCAGCTACAAACTCTTTCGTTCTCAAAGAACACCCTCGAACATTGTTGCATGTTTGTACTCAAAGAGGAGGAACTTTCAGGTTGCTCAAAGAAGACATAATGAAGCCTCAAAAGGCCTGCTGTAACCAGGATTGCAGCGGCTTTCGCTTTGAGGACTATCAACTCACTGTACAGCCCTCCACCAGGGTGTCGGACAGTGGCAATTCAGGTTTGTGTGATGGCACGATGTGTCTTGCAGATGGGCTGTATGAGTTCAGCGGCAGCTCCCAGCCTGATGTATCTTTTGAGCTCAAGGCCAACTCGGTGAGGACGGCTTCCCGCGGCAGCCGGAGCATCAAGTTCCATGATGGCGGGGAGATTGGTGTGGACTACCCCATTTATTACTTGCGAGGTGAAAATCCTGCTCGGCACACAGCAGGAAGATTTATGAAAGGCAAGCTGGCGATTGTGGTCAACACTGAGAAGCACAGTATTTTTGATCCTTGACAGAGGATGCTTGCCAGGAGAATTCATGAGCACCCCTCAATCATCCACATACTTTATGCACAAGGTTCAAGGTGAAAATCAAACTGCAGGGCTGCTGTACACGACAATGCCAAGGGCTGACATGGTGGGGTCGGCCATCTTCCTGGACAGGAAGAACAAAATCCAGGGGGAGGTGCTGTTTGGAAAGGTGCATTCCTTTCAAACCAAGACGCCATTTGTGACGTTGCTGCCATTTTTATATTTGAGATTGCCTTGAAAGCAAATCACTGAGATCTGAATTTGCAATGGAACTCCTTTCTTCTACTCATTTGTCTACAGAGTATCACCCTGTCCTCCAGATAGCAATTGAAAGAGGTATGCTTGCCAGGTGGCTGGGATGGAGCATGAGCCTCTGTTGCAGAGGACCGACTCTGTGCTCTGCACCGTGCACAAGATCGCATTTCCAGACCCCTCACGGGATCCTTCACCGCAACCTGCTGCATCTTCTACCTTTGATGTGAGCCCTCAGCTTCTCGCTCACAACCGACTTGTTGCTCTATACTCACCATCATGTGCCTAGCTCAATGTTTTAAGACACATCACAATCGCCCTCCAATGTTTGCCATCGCCTTGAAGGACGAACAACGAGAGAATTCAACACAGACAGTGCAATTTGATGTGGGAAGAGCAAAGACATGATTTGTTTGCTTGCAGTCGCTGCTCAAAAAGCCCACTCTCTCCACACTTCCTGGCTTCTCGTCTATCCTGTCACGAGGGGAAGCCCAAGCTGGTCCGCCCGCACCAGTCAAAGGCCAGGTCCTGGTCAGGGGGCACGGGAATTGGCTGTCACACCTAGACTGGAGTGGAGCACGGTATCTTCCTCGTCTACAACATGACACCATTGTTGGAAGTCATTCGTCTGTGCCAATACTGAGTATGTGAGGATCCGTATGCTGCCTATAGTCCAAATAAGAATGAATTTCAGGTTTTACAAGCAGGCACATATCTTGCAGCTGAAGGTCAAACAGCACATTTTGTCCCAGTGGAGTCCCCCACACGTGCATGTCCATGAGTGGGTCACCTCTGCAGGGCATGGACGTTGATGAGCGAACCCTCTGACAAGTGGGGGCCAGTGCCCAACCCACTCCCCTCCGACTCTCGGCGGAGGAAAGACTTAATAGCACTTGAGCAAGGGGATTTGGTCAAAGCACAGGTTGGATCTTTTCGCACAGGGGCCCCTTTCTTTCAATATCCGGCTTAACATGGTTCATTCACAGTATTTGCTTGAGAACTGAGAGCTTGTGTGTAAGCCCTGTGCACCCAAGCATCTTGGGCCCGTTCGTAGATTCCCCACCCCTCATGGAGCTCCAATTGTTTAGTGGATGCTCTGCGTAGGCTGAATAGGAGAGAATTCTCCTGTAATGGTCACATTCAAACATGCTCATGTAGATCTGTGCTGTAGGCCGCAAAGGAGGAGCTCGAGAACAGGCAGAGGGAGGATGCCAAGCTCCGTCGCCCTGGAATGGAGTCCTGTGGGATCACCAACCAGATGAGGAGCACGAGTATAGAGGCTTAGCCGTATTCTGTGAACCTGATGATCTTTTCAGTTGGGATGCTAGCTCGGGCTCTGAGTATCTCCAGGTGGCGGTTGCGCTTTTGCCTCCCTGAACGCTGGGATTTTCCATCACAATTGGATTCATGCAAGAGGAAGTGCTTGCATGCGGGTGAGAAATAGATGTGAGACTGTGACGCTAGCTTATGAGGGCAAACTTTAGACGAAATTTGGAGGCAAAAGGTCTTCAATTCGGCCCCTTTACCTGCATCATATGTGGGCCAGAGCAGGTCCTGATTGGGACTGGGTGCAACAAAAATTCTGATCAGGCTCCAGTCTTGCGAAGCGGTGTGTGTTCTGTGTGTAAATCGCGATATTGATATGTACAATAGTCGGCAATTCGTTGCTGTTGTTCCATTCAGAAATGTGACAGGGAACAGTTGTCAGGAATCCTGTCTGCCTTCTTTCAGGAGTGTCACAAAGTCTTCTAGTTCTCGGACTACACAAGAGTGAATGTCTGTGCAAAAAAGGAAATCCAAGGCAGTCTGCAAGTCATGCACTGGTCTCTTCTATGTCAAGCATCTGTGCCACTCCCCCCATTGCTGAGGCAGATGCTAGAATTCTCAGGCATTGGACTCTCAAACCAGGCAGCAGAGTAAATTATAAAATCTTCCAGCCACATCAGGCTGATTAGCTGGCAGGAAATCCAGAGTTCAGGTCCAAATCCAAAATCTGATCTGCGCTTGTGATCTGCTTCTTCAGATTTTTGATTTGAACGAGCTGTCTAAGGAACTTGCTTTAGGAATTCAAAGAGGGAAAAAGCGCTCTCGCCTTCCTTCTCCACTCCTGACCAGCCATGCGACCGTGCTTGCACGATAGTCCGCGCCCCGTCTTCGCAGACCCAATTCTTCCCAGAAGGTGCATTTTTTGGTCAAGTACGTACCAAGACTTTGTTCTATTCGTGCTTGCCACTGAAGCACCGTGGATTTGAGTTGCACACCACAACCAAGAGAAGGACTCTCTTTAGGCTGCTTGATCACAATTATCAAAGTGAGGGGAACATGACCCTCTAGGAACAGTGTCCATAAGCCTGTGCAGTCTATGGATTTCAAGCAAATACGGTTGCTGGGTATCTGCCTCGGCACGTCGAGTTCAATTTCCTTCACTGGGATATCTTATGCAGGCTCCAAAAAGCACATCACCGCCGCAGCCGCAAATTGAAAGCCGAGCCAGATGAAGGCCCAGATTTCATCACTCGGGTGGTCGGCAAAATATTTGGGAAAGCAGCACTGGAGGACCGGAAACCTTTTGGAATGCAGCGGATGTCGGAGGAAAGCATGCAGGAGCTATACCCCGCCACAACCACAGAATTTGCCGAAGCGGTGGCAGGGGACTCACCGGAAATGGCCCTGTTCAGGCCACTGCTGGCCAAGACCCGTTTGGAGAAGAAGGGTCTCAGGTCACCTCTCCATCCTTGTTGGCAGGACTCTGAATATCGATTGGGTTGCCTGAAACCGATCCATGGAAGCGGATCAAGCATGAAGCTTCCACTCCAGAGTGTCTCATTCATTAGGGCATGCCATTACGTGCAAGGGACAGAGTGGCTGTGGATGACACAGCACACTGCTTGCCAGTCTGAAAAAGCAAAGCTCAGGCAGAAGTGCGCCCGGAGGATCTTGGAATTTACCTCCAAAGGACCGAGTGGTGCATTGAAAGGCTTGTGTGACAGGCTAGCTTATGATGCAGAGGAGCACGGCTGGAATCCACAAGCGTTTCATGACCAATGTGACGGATATGGAGCTGCAGTGAGTCCTTACTAAACACTGCCTCCCATTCTCTCCCAATTGTCTGATGAGGATCTGCTGTGGAAATCTAATTCCTCACTGCAATCCTCTCTGTATTCCTTCTCTCCTGCACACATGGTCTACAACAGTAAATCATGTGGGTCTCCTCAATTTCTGGTCGTCAATCTTTTCATTCCTCCTGCAGGTAGTGCTCGCGAGGTCAAGTGGCGGTGCTGTCCTGGGCGGCTTCAACCCCCAGGGCTGGATCGGTGAGGCTTTTCTGCTGTCTTGTCGTTTGCGAGGAAGTGCATTGGGCAAAATACGATGCATGATGTTACATGACGCAGCAAAGAATTGGTCACTGCAAGGCTTTATTGCATCTGGGTGGCTCAGAGTCTGAAATTTGCTCTGTCTGGCAGGCCTGAGTGAAGACAGGGACTCCAATGCAGCGTTCTTGTTTACCTGGCCTGATGGTGACACTGAAGCGCCTGCTATCAAACTCCCCAAGGTATTTCCCACCCGCCATCAACCTGACAAGATTTGACAGTACATTGGGTGGATTTTGGGGCCGGGCTTTTTTTGTTCTCCCGACTTATTCTACCTTATCTGGCAAATCAGCCCAATCCCGATTGCCTGACGCAGAGTTTATTGTCAGCAGTGTCTGTGCATGAAGAGTTGCAAGCGTCTGCTTGATACACCTTGACAGTCCTGCAGGCAGGAGGGCCGAATCTTGCTGTGCTGGACGGACGATCCTCTGGCATTCAGTTTGGGGCTGAGGGTCTGACGATCGGCTTACAACCCTCTCAGGTGGTTTTTGGCAACGCAAAAGTATGTAGGATGGCAGAGCATAGACATCCTGAAGTTCTGTTTGTGTGTATGGAAACTGCCCTGCTCTCACCTTGGTTCACAAGCTTGTCATTGAGTCCAGGACTGGGGGACAAAAGTCTAATCATAGCAAATCCCAAATCATCAGCAATGCAATCCCAGACGTTTTAATCCAGTTTCCTATTTTTGCTGTCGCAGGAACAGCTGGCTAAGAGTCGCCTCGGCTCTTACTATGAAAAACGACCTGACGGGGGACGAACGCTCTTTGCACCATCAGAGAAGGGCAAGACCATGCTGGTTGATCTTAAGGTAGGCCTAGTAGCATGAATATGCGACGTATGCCGGTTGACCATTTGACCCCCCAAGGTGAGGAATTGCCACATTGCAGAGCATCGAAGGAACTGCTTTGCAGGTGTTTGTGGCTGAAGGGGGGCCAGAGGAGTGGACGCTGGAAGGCATTGTCTGGAAGTCAAAGGACGGGGCTTCGTAGGGAGTGTGTTGGATGCTCGCTGGTATATGCGGAAGTGTGACAACCAAACTCCAATGCGTTGCTTTTTCTGAATTGTGGTACATAACAAGATGTGATGCTGTTTCTTAGCTTGAGTGGCATGGGTAACGACAAAGTCATAGAAGCGCCATCAAACGCAATCGTCATTGCAATTGCCAGAGATATGGTTGCATGGCAAATAGGTGTATATGAGTTTGAGCTGACATTGCTGAGGATTGTTGAGACCTTTGTGTTTGTAAGCAGTGGGCACAAAAAGTCGCCAGGACACTATGAGCTGTCCTCTATGTCTTCATCCCTTACAGACTTTCCTGGGGAGATATAAGACCTATTTGTGGTACTGCACTGTCCCTGATTTGTTTTCGCTAAGTTTGTCATTAAATCACATATGTCATCTGCCCTGTTCCTCTTGCACATGTCTCGAAATTTATGATGATAAGAGGGGAAGACGTATAGGCCACCCCTTCCATCTCTTCCAGCACTTTGAGACGCTATCTTCCAGCGACCCACAACTGCTATGAGCAGCAGCCTGAGGTTTTGCTTGTATCTGAGCTATTTACATAGACGTACAACGTCTCCTGTTTACAGGACAAGAAAATCTCAACCTTCTGGACTGAGATAGAGCAAGCAGGGCTCGGTGCCCATGTCTGACATCTCAGGCACTCATCACCATGTAAAATTCAGAGACGACCAGGTTCACTCAGGGCAGCATACAAGTGCAGAAGGCAGGCATAGGGTTTGCCTTCCACTATGTTCTTAATCCAACGCACACATTCCTAGAATGTGAGCTTGGCCTGTCTCAATCTCACTCTTCAGAGTGCTCCTGATCACGTTGTGTGTGACGCCGGCACTTGCAGTCCTCTCTTGCCATACACGCAATGACTGCTGGACCTCAAAGCAACATCAAGCCTTAAATGACGTTCAGGGCTAGCAGTCCAAGAGCAGGCGGACAGGGTCCTCTATGATCTCCTTCACCCTCTTGAGGAAGGTGACCCCTTCGCGTCCGTCGATGAGGCGGTGGTCATACGTGAGGGCCACGTTCATCACGGGGCGCGGCAGGATGTCCTTGCCCACCACCTGCACAGGAGCCCAGATTGAGTTGTGCTGCCAGCATTTCATGGAAAACATCTTTGTGGAACGGATACTTGATGAGTGGAAAGGCAGAATATGACTGCTGAAGGCAGCGTTCATGACACTCGCTTCCTACAGGGCCCACGAACGTCGACTCAAAGCTGGCAGACCCAGAGAAAACAATGTTGGAGGCCTGGAAAGGGAGGATCTCACCATGGGGCGCTGGTTGATGGAGTGCATGCCCAGGATGGCGGACTGGGGCGGGTTGATGATGGGGGTGGACAGCAGGCTGCCGTAGACGCCCCCGTTGGAGATGGTGAAGGTGCCGCCGGCCATATCGTCGATGCCGATGGTGCCGTCCCTCGCCTTCTTGCCCAGCGCGTTTATGCTCTGCAGGTTTGCATTCAGGTTCTCCAAAAGGAATTGCCATCTTCTGCAGTCTTGATCCCTTCTTGATCTTCTGGGAGGAACCAACGTCATGCAACCAGTTTCATTTTCCAACCTGAAAAGTGGACTGTGCCCCCCCCCCCCCCCTCCCCCCGTCTTTTCATGCAGGACAGCAGGAAAAGCCCGACCTTCTCGACCTCTGCGAAGCCCATGACGTCCACCGAGCGCAGCACCGGCACCACCAGCCCCTTGGGCGTGGCCACGGCGATGCTGACGTCCGTGTAGTCGCGGTACACAATCTCATCGCCGTCGATCACGGCGTTCACGGCCGGCACGAGGTGCAGGGCATCGGCGGACGCCTTGACGAACGCGGACATGAAGCCCAGCTTGACGCCGTGCCGCTCTATGAACTTGTCCTGCAATTCGCAGAGTAGGGTTTTTAGTTTTGAGTGTCTGTATGCATTGCAGCAAGTGGGAGGATCGCGAATGAGATAGGGAATTGTATGCTGTATTAGACAACAACACTAGTGCAAGCTAAGCCACATTCCAAGTCGACACCGCACACATGCTCCATGTGGATCCAGTGACATCAAGTTATATCAAAACTAACATACAAAAGTTGAAGTTGTTGTCAGGTGAGTGGAGCTCTTGATGCATTGAGGCTCAAATTTTGCTTCCAGGGGGGCCAGGAAAAGAGGGAATAGCCTGCCTTGTGCGTGGTCCTGAGCTGCATGAGGTTGGTCATGTCCACCTCGTTGAAGGTGGTGAGCATGGCGTACGTGTTCTGGGCACCCTTGAGGCGCTCCGCCACCCTGGCCCTCAGCCTGGTCATCTTCACCCTCCTGCGCACCCAGGCAAGGGGGTTTGAGGCAATTAAAGCCTTGAGACTGGCTAACGCTTTAGTCGACTCTTCGATCAAGAACGTGGTTAATGCCACACATTCCATCCTTAAGTTGGGTAAACTCAAATCGACGAGCTTTTGTTTGAGGACCATTCTCATCAGGCATGTCTTGCCCGACAAATCCATCTGCACCCTTCGTTTGTTGCGATTACACCACTACCCTGGCCTGGCTGAGCATCATCAGTATGTGTGTGAGAAGGAGGACACCTTTCAGGCCTCAGCGCCTTGGACGGCACAGCAGCATCCTTGCCATCCTACAGTGGACAAACAGATCTTCAGTAGCGAGGTGTGGAAAAAAAGAATATGAGCTTGGTGGACTGTTGGAGGGGACAGGCGATGATTCAAACAAGCAATCTCTCACACACAAGAAAGCGCGGCCCTCCCTTGCAACTTCATCTCCAGGTGAGGAGTCCACTGAACCCAGGGCAAGCAAAACATGTCTGCAGAGCAAGTAGGGAGTGACACCTTTGACGGTAGGGATTCTTTGCTGGCTGGCTTGGGTTGTGCCGGCTCAGCCTTGGGCTCCGGTTTGCTGGCCTTCTCCTCTTTTTTCGAAGGCTCCTTCTTCCCTTCTGCCGGCTTCTCCTCCTTTCCATTTGAGGACTCTGCTGGTTTCTCTGCATCGCAGTTACCTTCAGACATTGGGATGGGCTTACCTTGCTTTTTGAGATTTGACTCTTGAGAATACACAAACCTCATTTGAAGAGCTAAGAGGCAAGTGAAGACTTTAGATCCACCTTCGCATCCTTTGCATCGGATTTTGCTGCGACGCCTGATTGGAGGAGAGGGCAGCAAAGCAACCCCACCTTCCTCTTCGGCCCCTGCTGCACCCTTGTCCACGACGCACACGTTCTGCCCCACCGTGACGGTGTCCTCCTCCCCCACAAGGTACTCCTTGACAACGCCTGCCTCCGACTCGGTGTAGCGCACGTCTATGGTCACCTTGTCCGTCTCAATCTGCAGCAGGATGTCGTCCTCCTTCACCCTGTCACCTGCATCCATTAGTGCCCTCAGATGCAAATTTTTGTCCAGACAGGACGACTGTTTCTTCTCCAAATTTCTCTGTGGTCAAGCAACCTAGTTCCGACCTTCCAAATTACTTGCTTGCACAACAACCGTGTTGTTCAGAAATATCATTCCAGCAGAATGGATGCAGCCAGAGCTCTCAGGGTTTGATCCTCCGAGTTTGCCTCATCAACCCCAGAGATACCCACGCATCACCAAAGCATCTGGTGGCTCTGGAGGCCCAGTCAGATATCCATTGTCTTGGGTTCCAGAAGCAGGGACCCTTGCTCCTCGACACGTTCTCCTCTCTTTGCGGTTCCAATGTCTGCAGTGAGCCACTCACCGACTTTGAATCCCAGATTTGCCACCGTCCCCTCAGATATGGAGTCCCCCATCTGGGGCACCTCAATCTTCACGTCCTCCTGGGCTGCAGGAGTGGCCCTGAACGCCCTCCACCCTAGCCGCTCCACGGAGGGAGAGCTGTGGTCCAATGCTCTGTGCTGGGTCCTGTTGAGGTTTGCTATTTTCAGGCATGGGATTGAGCCGGGAAGGAGAAGGGGATGGCAGGAAAATCCTGAGTGGTCAAAGCAGCTGCATCAAGAGGATCAGGTGCCACATTGCGGCAAAGCCACTCATGTACAGCGTGGTGGGGGTTCACCATGGCCTTCCAGAGGTCTCACTGGATGAACCTGCATCACGTTTGGGATTGTTGGGATGGAAATTCATCAGAATCAGACTCCGATTCCAGAATACACCAGCCAATTCACGGAGGTGCAGTGGCATTATGAAAGGGTAAGCACTGGATGCTCGCCTGCCAGCACAAAAAATGCTCTCGTGCATTCCACAGACTCCTGCTCCTGCACGAGAACGCTGATGTTTGATCATTGGTGGGGCATCAAATATTTGATAGGTTACGATTGGAGGTTGTACGCTTGCGATGTCGCTAATATTCCGAAAGTTTGAGAGTATAATCTATAGGATGTCATTGCAGCATACCGGTATTGCAAGACGTAAACCATTGTATGATAAGAGAGCTAGGGTGCGCAGCAAGAAAGCCCAAAAGCATACCAGGAGATGCCGAAGAAGCAGTCGCTGCCCGCCTGTACCCAGGCGGCGCAACGATCTCAGCGACATTCTTCCTGCCCAGCAAGTGCACCTGCCTTTCCCTTGTCTTTGTCAATTTTGCACCGTGACATGGATATTTTATGGGAAACCTAATGTACATTCAAAACACCTGAAAACAGATGCTGTTTTGCACCAGGCAGCAGAAATGTACTGGGATGTAATCCAAATTGATTCAATTATCTTTTACGTATGCATGCACAGCTTCCAAGAGAATAGCAAGCCTCATTGCAATTGAGCCGTTATGCAGCTGCCAAGCTTTAAGTCCTGAGCATTGCTGGCTAAAATAAGGTTTCCAGCGTGAGATGTGCTTCCCTCGTACAGCCAGAAGCCAAATTCAAGAGTATAGTTCAACAGCATCGCCCTGCCAAACAGGATAATAGAAGACTGCCAGCCGCCTAAATCCCTAATACTGTGCCGAACTGGCGCAAGACCATATATAGAGCAAACGGAAGACCAGGGCAGGAGGGCTTGGCCATGCAGCAACAGAAAAAAATGCACGGTTACGCTCAACATTGTCATACTGCAACTTATTATACATAATGCTAAACTCCCTAGACTTCTGTTACCAGCCTTTTGAGATGTACATCGCGGCCAGGGAGGACAGCAAGGAGATGCCTCCCACCGCCACTGCCACAGCGGCAGGGGAGTTCCGTATGGTCGTGCCTTTGCGGTTACGGGGTTTCAGGCGGGCGTTGAACCACTTCAGTGCATCCCGAGGTATCACACCTGCACGTGTGGTGGCCTTGGAATGGTGGATGGGTGATGTGTTTGCAGTGCAGCCCTCTAGTGGACCATTCCATCATTCAATGCAAGCGCCATCGCTTTCACACCCATGAGCCTTGCAGAGATCAGATGCAACAATCCTTTTCAAATGCCTGCTTTTCTTCTGCAGAAGTAGGGTGGGGTATAGGGCAGAGGAGGCGAAGGGGGCAAAAAGCAGGAGATGTGATCACCTGTCAGAGGTGCCTTCTTGACAGGCAGCACCCAGCGGTCATCCTGGAGCTTCGCCTCTGCTGACGTAGAGCTGCACATGCTCGGTATTCAGAGCGCCGACAAAAAGCAGGAAACCCTGTCCAGCACATTTCATGGCAAGGGCAATGACTGCGCCATCTGGTCATTACAAGTTATCACTCATCATTGATTTGATTTACCTGCATCCATACAATTGCCCTCTCAATGACAAGGCAAGCGACTGGACTAGAGGTTAGCACACCTGTGCATGTGCACTCTGCTGAGGGCCAGCAGCCTCTGGGGAGGGCACTCTTTAAAGAGGCGGTAGGCCTCTGCTGCCAGACTCTCCACACTGATGTTCCCCAGGATGGGGAGATTTGTGAGGACCCGGTGCAGCTCTGAGGTGTCCTCCTGCCTCAGAATGCTCTCCCGAGCCGCCTGCAAGGCCAGTAAATTCTTTCTTCAAAGGAGCGATGTGCTGGTTGTATGCGATCATACCAAGGCAAGGCCAGTAATCGCTTTCTTCAAAGGAGAGATGTGCTGGTTGTATGCTCTCGTACCATGACTACTTCGACTCTGAGCTGCAAGTCACAGTATTGCCAAATTGCAGGCAAGCTACAGGATGTTCTTATGTGATGACTTGTTGGACCCTGAGACAGGGATGCGACAATTTGAAATGATGCAGGAAATTTACACATTCGTTGCACCGGCAATTGTATTGCACCGATGTAGGGCAGCGTGAAGTCTGCAACATGGCAACAGGAACGGAATCACACCTCCATGATGACTGCGGAGATGTAGATGGGCATGAGGGGGTGGGATGCCATCAGCACGTCGAATAGCCTGGAGATTTGGTGCAGGTCCTGCAGGTTGTGGGAGAACCAGGTGATGAACCAGCTCAGGGCAAAGAAGGGGGGGATGCCACTCTCCTCTATGTGTGCCCACAGCTCCTCATCCCTCTGCAGGGAACCAATTTGTTGCTTGATCTTCATCGCTGAGAAAGGTTTTGTCCCGCTGTACTCGTCTGGGAAGAGGGGTTCTTGCTTGACAAAGGTTGACGCTGGAGTAAGCGTGTGAAGGGGAGAATAATGGATGTGTGGGGAGTGACTGCGATCAGATAGAGGCACGGACAACATCCTCACTGCAAACCGCTTCCCCAGGGACTGGAGGCAGGAGGGCAAGATCATCCACATGCTGCATAGTGTACTGGATCCCTGCTTCTCTGCCATGTGGGGACATTGAGGAGGTAAACTGGAGTCCAAATCAGGAAGAAAGCCACCTGCTTGAGGAGGGGGAGCAACAGGTGTAGAAGCTCAAGAACAGCGTCCAATGACGGCCTGCAGACGAGTGGAGAGCATCGATTCTGAAATGACAGCGTTTCAGGGATTGGCATCGTCAAACGAAATCAGAAGAGGGGCAGCTGCCTATGACTGCCCTTCACTGTCCGACCCATTGACACCTGAATGCTGTTGAATCCCAACAATCCCAGTCCATTCGCCAAACAGTATGGAAACATCTGCAAGACAGCATAGTAGCTGAGGACTCAAAAAGCACGAGACGGGAAGAAAGAATGACCTTGTGCAATCCCTCAGCTGGCAGCGGGCCATGCAGTCCAGCATCGTGTAAGCAGCCCCTTCTCCCGCCACAAAGAGCAGCACGGAAGCGATGTCATTGAGGCCCTGGTAGTAGTACACCTCCCCCTCAGGTGCGCACACCACTGCCGTCAAGATCGCCTGCAGCTCCCGCCGCTTCGCCTCCCTGTCCTTCTCGCTCCATCCTGCAAGGCAGGATCCATTCTCAGAGGCATGTGAACAATTGTGCAGTCGTTCTGTCACCTGCAGCTGATACTGCTTTTAGACCCCCAATTCTTGACAGATTGTCAGACAAATATCGCACTGCTTCTGTTGCTGAAGTTGGGATTTGAGTTCAGAGTCTTGCATGGTCAGTATACTCAATAAATTCCTGAGCACATCACTGTTGCACAAAATCACAAAATTGCTTACCCTCTGTGAAGCTCCACAAGGAACGCTGGACATCGCAGGTCACCACCGCCGCATCTCTGTGGTTTCCCTGCTTCAATTCAGCATAGCTGTCCTCGCTGATGTTTGTCTCCACGCCCAACAGCAGCGGCCAAAGCTTGGCTCTAATCTGCATGATTGATACACGCACTCTCAAGCGCCATGGCAACTCTTTACATACCTTGGTTTGTATGCAATTCCCTGCAGAGCTTCACTTTTGACCATAGCAGACATTGGACGATGCCCGCTGCTGGCTGTCTTTTAATATTTTGCCAAGCTGGAAGGGGCTTCTTTCTCAAAAAAGACATAGCAAGTCTCCATGGCATTTTACAAATTGATTACAAATATAATGAGGGAATCACGAGTACACCTCCATAGTGCTGTCACAAACAAATAGTATTGATCCTGAAAGGTCAGTACCTCGTTGTTGACTAGTCCCCTGACAACGGCAAGCTTCCTGAGCAAGCTTTTGTCTACCTGCATCAACAGCAATTCTCATTGACCACTGCATGTGGAGTTACATGTTCAAGCTAGGTGTTCGAAGCATTGCTTTTTAGGGTACAAATCTGTACTAGCAGTCACAGCAATACATTCGTACCGGATCTGCGTCCAATGCTGCGTTTATCTGGCGAATAGTATCCTGGTCCCGCTCCTTCTTGCCAGTCTCGGCCTTTGGCTTGCCTTTAGAGCGTGACTTCCGCTTGGAAACCATGCCTGATCATGTTTCTTATCTGTGCATCGAGGTGCAACTAATTTGCTTCACCAAATTTTGCTTCACCAAAATTCCCATACAATGCAGGAAGTGAGGATATAGGGGGTGAGGGGTGGCCGACTGAAGCCCTGGTAAATTTTGGCATCTTGGAGAAGATGGTACATTCACATGGAGGCAAATAGTGGGATGCCATGCTTGCTGCAGCTAAGAGTAGTGCACTAGTATCACGTCAAATGGAGGCTGCAGAAATCCGCCTCATTCCCAATGATCATGAGCAGCGGGTCCTTTGCCAAAGATATGCAAATTTACACTTCAGGGACCGAGTCAAGAGACACAGTCACGAGTCTGAACAATGCTGCTGTGTTCAGCAACCTATGTCACACACAGCTGTACAGCCAAAACGAACTTGGCAGTGCTGCCGTGGTCACATGTTGCCAACAGTGGCCAGAACGCAAGTGATTTGGATACAATCTATGCACTTACCAGAAATACCTTCATTGCAGCTCCTATGACAGGCAGGCTGGGAATTGCCCCCTAAAAATAGTCTACAGGGACGAAGTCTAAAATCAAGGAAAATGAAAATTGCTATCCAACACTGCATGTTTTACGCCACAAGGAAAATGTAAACCCTGTTGACAGGTTTCACATAGTAAAATGCACATAGAAAAATGCACTGCTGTAAGGTCTAAATACGGGACCATCACTTCAGCCCGCCAAAAGGTCCGGCATCATGTTTCATTGACGTTCAGGGCAGCATTGACAGAGCAATGCTGTTTGGGCCTTTCCAGGCCCATAAAAGTAAAGACTTTCCACACTTCCAGTGCTTCATTTGTCTTCCTCTGCCTGAAGATTGGACTTCTGTCCATGAATCAGCATGAAGGGGTGTGTCACCGAATTGATCATCACTTGGTCATAGCCTGCCCCTTCCCAGAACCCCAATAGCCCGGTGAGGGGCCTGATTGCTCTCACATGGCTTGCTGTTGCTGCTGGTTGACCAACGAGCGGTATGCTCCGTTTGCTCTGTGCATGAGGGTGTTGTGGCTGCCCTGCTCCAAGATCCTACCCTCCTGCAGAGATGAGAGAACTCCTTGACACTGCTCAGGGTTCTGACCTACTCCACGGTCCTGCCCTCCGGCAAAGATGGAGGACCCCCCCCCCCCCCCCCCCCCCCAACCCCCGTGACATTCCTCGAGATTCTGACTGGACCTGTTGCCTTGCTCAGGATCCTACCTGGAGCACTGCGATGCTGTCAGCATTCCTGATGGTGGACAGCCTGTGGGCCACCACCACCGTCGTGCAGAAGGTCTGGACCACATCAAGGGCGGCCTGCAGCAAAGCTTGAAGCCTTTGATATGGGGTGCAATATTTCCAAGGAAGCTCTGCATTCAAATGTATGTGATGGCATGCTGGGAACGGAAAATGAATCTATTATTCATGAATTTGTTTTGGCAGAGGGTCCCAGGGGGGAAAGGTGACCTGTACGATCTGTTCGCTGGAGGCGTCGAGGGCGGAGGTGGCTTCGTCCAGCAGCAGGATCTTGGGCTTCCTGATGATTGCACGTGCGATGGCGATGCGCTGCCGCTGACCCCCGCTCAGCTGGATCCCACCCTCGCCGACCTGTCACACATGAATTTGTCCACTCAATCGTCTTCTGAACTGGCAAAGACGTTGCTGAGCAGTTGTCCGGGCAATGCATGGATGGACATTATCGCCTGACCTCATTCGGCATATGGCCTTCAGATCAGAGTCTCTGCTCCTTTCACGTCTCCAGCATCGGGACAGATGAGGAGGCCGTACAGCTTTTGTCATCCATATTCACCTCTTTCCCACCTATATCCCCGCTTGATGCTCGTTCGTGGGGACACTTCCACGATTGTTTCCCTTAGCCCAATGGCATGCCATCTTCATGCCCAAACCGCAATTGCCCAACAATGTATGCAAGAACAGGCTCACCATGGTCTGGAGTCCCGCAGGTGCAGCCATGATGAAGTCCAGCGCGTTCGCAGAGGCTGCTGCCTCTTTCACCTGCATTTGTCTCTGCTGAGTACTTTGGTCGGACTCCTTTGGAAACCCAAAGATCTCCTCGCCCCATCAAATTGAATTATCTCCAGAACAAACCCAGGTGACAATCAGTCGACATGGCCCCTTCAGGTGCATGCGGCCACCGCCAGCAGCAAAACCAGCAGGAGGAGGGACCCGCCTCCTCCTCCGTGGCGCCCTCCCTGCCGTAGGTGATGTTGTCGAAGATGGTGCCCGTGAACAGGTGGGGCTCCTGGGACACCAGGCTCAGCTGCTCCCTCAGCCACGTCAGGTTCAGCTTGCGAATGTCCACCCCATCCAGCAGCACCTGCAGTGAACGTGTTCCTTCCCTTGCATGGCACATAGACATGGATCAGTTTCTGGGAGCTCTACTCCTGAAGCAGGCCTGACAAATGTAGATCTCTTCCTCAATGTCTTGCTTACAGTGATGCCAGCAATGACAGATCTCAGGTCTCAAGTCATGGGGCATTCTGGCAGTTCAGCTTATGTTGCCAATTGAGCAATTCATTGCGGTCAAATCTCTAGAAAACCTCCAGGATGAGCTTGCCATCGAGAGCAGCTTGTTGGGCTCATTGGGGATGACTGCGAGGTACAGTGCTGGAGATATCATTGATGTTGACACCATAAGAGGGGAATGACGGTACAATCTTGATACACACACGAGGAGGGCCTCACAGCTCCTGCCTGGGGGTCGTAGAACCTCAATATGAGGGCCACGATGCTGGACTTGCCGCTGCCAGACTGCCCGCAGAGTGCGACGGTGCGCCCCGCCTCCACCGTAAGGTCAAAGTCCTGGAAGACGGAGATCTTGGGGCGCTCCGGGTAGGCAAACCTCACCCCACGCAGCTCCACCTTGCCCGACACTTTCTCCATCCGCTCACCTGCGTGAATGGGGGGTGTGGGCACAAGTTTATGATGCAGAGGGGATTTGTGAATCTGCTCGACCGATGAGAAAGCATGTGAGTCCTTTGATGCTGCATCAATGAGAAGACATTGCTTGGGTTTCAATCCAGGGTCAAAGAATTACATTCATGCCCCCACTCCCTCCTCTGACAAGTCACGCAGTGAAATTAAGACCTGCATGGTGCTCCTCGACACACTTTTGATTTGATAATTTAGTTGGAATTGTCTCAGCCTGACATGGCTTGATGATAGCTAGTTTTTCCCCTTTGGAAGTGACGATTGCACAACATGGCTGGGCAAGAAAAATAGTTAACGATTGTGAGACACACCGCCAGAGTCAAACGCGTCGATTGCGGATATCCGGTCTATGACGGAGAAGACGCGTTGCACTGCCCCAGTCGCCTTGGTCAAATCTGGGAATGTTTGCCGTGCCTGCAGAAAGATTTGGAATCCAATAAGGAATGCACTGTAGAGAATCTGACAGAACAAATGTTGGGAATTAATTGCTCTGCATCCCAAAAAGCCATTTCTCCGATATACACAAATGCTGCCTGAGACAAGGTTGACAACTTTCAAGATCAAGTACTCACTTGAATAAAAACGGGCCTCAAGGTCGATGTTGTAATTTTGTTCAATGATGTACTTGTCCATCTCTGCCGGAAATGCAAACCTCGCCCTCTGCTGATTTTCGTTGGATTCTTGCTCCTCCATGTAGATAATGAGGCAGGTATTGCCGGTCCCAACGATGGTTTCAGAGATTAGCTCACCTGCGCGATCCCCATGGCAGCCAGCAGGATGGCGAAGAAGACCTTGAGCATGTCCTTCAGATTCATTTCACCCGAAGCCACCAGGCCCCCACCATACCAAAAGCCCAAAGCATACACAGCTTGCATGACGAACTGCAACCACAATACATGTTGTCAGAAAGAGCTGCCTAGTTTTCTCGCTTGCACAGCTGTGCAGAAAGAAGCCTTAGGCCCAACCTGGAGTAAATGACTCGAAACCTGCAATCTGACAGGCAGCCATGTAGTAAACAGCAAGAATGGTAGTGATAAGATGCTTTCTCATGGTTCATATCATGCCTTACATTGCTTTTGAGCAGGCAATGGTGCGTAAGCAGCTCAGACAAGAGATGGCGATCAGACGTGAGCACAAAAATGTCAGTCCTGGCTGAATCAAATGATTTCAGAGAGACTTCACCTGTGACGCAGAGTAGCCCAGCCCAGCAGCCGTTGACCTGCAGAATTGCAATGCATCGAAAGAAAGTCGTTTTGAGCTATGAAATCTGAAAAGGACAGAGAATTGAGGAATTTGCTGCAGCCAATTTTATGAACATCCGCCAGGAAACATTGATTTGTGCACACGCTGCTGCACCTTGCAGACAAGAGATTGCAAATGCTGACTAAGGAACCAGATCCAAGATCGGGGAGGACTGTATCAAAACAGCGAGGAAGGAGTCAAGGGGCATGCCTCTTGTTTGCCTCCCGTGTGGGGGCATCCAGCAGGCTGGTGTAGAGTTTGAAGATCTCTTTGCGCAGATTGAAGGCCGCGACGGTGCGGCAAGCCCCGAAGGCATCCGCCGCTATCTGGTTGGCCCCATCGTACATCTTGCTGGCCTGCACATCGCATATGTGGCTCTGCAAATGTGGCTCTCAATGACCTGTCTCGGCTGCTTGCAGAAGGAGTGCAAGTGCTGACTTTGGAGGGGTGAGGTAAAGCGAATGGATAGCAACATAGCAGAAGAATTTTTTGAGACACTAGCTGGCAGTGTGCCACCGTCGTTCAACCAAACAGACTCTGTCAAGTTTTCTGCCCAGGGATTGTCAGCCCTTTCATACATATTTTCCCCACAGATCAGTTGCCTTATATGTATGCACAGACAAATATTTCTGCAATGACTGAGGTGCTGTTAAGAGAATCACATGGTGACGAGGCCTTCGTACAATGCTTGCGATACTGTTTCATGAAAGCACAATCACTCGAGAAGGGAAGGAAAGTGGGGTCACCTCATTTGCAAAGCCTTGCATGAAGCGGGACTCCATGTATGTGGCAAAAATCAGGAGGGGAAGGACGGCCGTGATGACCAGCGTCATCTTCCAGCCGGCACTGAAAGCAATGGCGTAACCGGCCACAAAGGTCGCCAGGTTTTGAACAAGCACACCGACCTGATCACCAACAGCTCCCCTGCGGGCACAGTCACACCTTCGTGCTTCGAGGCACGCCAATGTTTCCATTTCACCTTCTGCTTCGTCCATCTTGCTGATTTTCAAGCTTAGCACGCCCCTCGTGTATTTGTTGGGCCCTAAACTCACATGCTTCAGCTGCCCCCACCAACTTTGATAGACAGTCGTACTGAAATCAAAACTGGTTCCTCCGACGAGCAAAAACACCACCATGGGCTCTAGTTGTGACATCAAGCGCATGCATGTGAGGTAAGCTGTACGAATGAGCCGTATCTTGCAGGTGCTCAGAGGTGTTGTTTTTCTGTTGGATGTGTGCGTCACCTGATGGAGGCGGTGTCGACCCCTAGCCTGGCCACGAGGCTGCCGCTGCTGTTTTCCGTCTTGTCAAAGAACGCCATCTCTTGCCTGAGCAGCGTCCTCATGAGGATCACTCGTAGCCTGGTCGTCAGTCTTGCTCCCATCAGAGTGAAGCAGTAGCCCTGTTTTGTGTACACAAACGGAGGCTCAGTACTCCGAAACTCTCCTCCACAGCCTCTGCAGCTGTCAGAGCTGAATCTCGGAGGTGCGAGTGGTTGCAGGCAAGGTTCATCTGATGCCCGGAAGTGAGGTCGAGCGTCTGAAGAACACAGTGAGGAATTCCAGGGAGTTTGTGTTTGAGGTCGACAGCCGGATTCGGATACCTGTGCGGTGCCGCCCATGAAGGCGGCCACCCCCACGCCCACAAACACGCCGCACCAGACGGCGGTCTGGTCCTTCAGGTACTGGCGCGAGGGGGAGAAGAAGGCGGCCGTGATGCTGGAGACCGCCTGCAAGGCGAGACCCTCGTCTTGCAGACATGTGCAGGTAGCGATCGATGACGAGGAGGGGAACCGCGGCATCAGCACTGCCCGTTGCTGATGGCCTGGCGGATCGAAGCACTGCACTTCAAAGCATCCCATCGACATATGGAAGGTCCGGTGTTGGTCGATGGGCCCATGAAAGTGAGTGGCACTTCCGACGCAGGGAGACGCAGGCGGCTGTGGCATCACTGTCAGCTGGGGCGAACTCACCAGGGCAAAGAAAGGCATGACCAGCCCCAGGAGGCCAGACCCGAAGCTGCCCAAGATGAAATACGGCCACTCCTTGGCGTTGTAGTGCGCCAGCCTGACGAAACCAGCATTCACCTGCAAGAGACTCCGGCCATCAGTATGACAATCTTCATGGCCCAACGAAACAATGCTGCTCCATGGACATCCAGTGATTGGAATTACGGGATGACTGCTGGCTTCAGAAGAATAGGTCTCTTGGTCAGGCTGTGCTTTTGCGATCCTCTGCAGAGAGAATCAATCTGCGGAGCGATGAGATTCAATGAACAGCTTCTGAAGATATGTGAGATCTCTGTAATCCATGGAACCTTTGTTGGTCTCGAAATCCAGGAACCCGAATTGCAAGCCCTGGGGTCTGTGCCGTTGCTTGTGGTCTGGTCAACACATAAGATTCAACTCCTCCATGCCTTCGACCCAGCACCTCGAGAATGGCTTGCTGCAAGCACAACAAAGTGTGGGCCTCAGGGAACACCAATCCAACCCAAAACACAGAAAAGCTTACCTTGGGCTTGTTCTCCTCGGGTTTTGCCTCTGGATCCTTGCGAGAAAACATGGCCAAGCGAGGGGGCCACCACCTGCCCTTTCCGCCCCCTCCTGCATCATCCTCCCCCTGCATCTCTGAGGAAGCGGCCCTGGACAATTTGGAGGCCGTCCTTGACAGTTTGAAGGAGGCGGAATTCCCCCTTGCCAGTCTGAAGGACCGGACAGCAGGAGTCTGCTCCTGCAGCAAATACGATGACGGGTCTAATGTGAACGAATAGACTCCAAGACTTCCTTTGACGAGACTTGGTTGCACAGAATCGCAAAAGCTAGCCAGTTCAAAATACTCATATCTCACTGCTTGGAATCAGCATGGCACTATGGCAGACCTGAACAAGGTCCTTTCAGAAGAAACCATTCGCATGAGGCAGCTTTGCTGAAGAATTTCAGTTTTGCTTGACAAGCAAGTGTTGGGCTTCCCGCTACACGAGAAAGGCGAGGGATCATTGCTGCTTGATGGAACAACCATCTGTCTCTCCGTGGTTAAAAAGCAACGTGTTGGCATTTTCGACGCCTACTCGGTATTTCAATGCCCTATTGTCACTGTTTGCAATCCTTCCAGTTCTTCCCATGTCTCCGGATTGCACTCCATTACTTACAAGTGGACAGGAGCGTAAAGCAGATTGTGGGAAGGTGCCCACCGTATCTTGCACTGGCACCGGCTCCTCTGCCTCCTCCTCTGCCTCCTTGTTTGCCCCCGCAACCTGCTCGCCATCCCCCTCGTGCCTCTGCAGAGCCCTCATCTGCAGCCCCACCAGTGTGGAGTACGCCCCCTCTGGCCGGGCAATCAGCTCTGAGTGGCTGCCCTGCTCCACAATCTGTCCCTCCCTCACCACTGCAACGTCAGAGCAGGAATTCAGGTTGAGAAATGGCTGGCGATATTTAAAAGAGATGCAACTATGCAAATGATAGCAGAATTCTGCACGCTATTGATGCAACCCTCAAATACAAACCCATCAGAGCGGCCAAGAAAGAGGTTGTTTCAAAATCAAATTCTCTCAATTTGTGGGGTTGTGGAAAGAGCGTTCAAGCAATACAGCAGACTTCATGGAACAGATTGGGAACATGTTGGACCTTGCCCACTGCAAGTCAACAGAGTGAGGTCTGCACAAATGGAGATTCAGGGACATTCGGTCACCTGCTATCTTATTGGCGTGGATGATGGTCGACAGCCTATGGGCCACCGTGATGGTGGTGCGTCCCCTGCTCAGCCTCTCGAGGGCCAGCTGCACCAGCCGCTCGCTCTTGTTGTCCAGCGCAGATGTGGCCTCGTCGCACAGCAGCACCTGCAGGATCGCATATTCTTGCGGACAGATTAAATTGGTAAGGGGGCAGACTATCACACACCTTTGAGCTGTGTTGCTGTGACCGCTTTTTTAGAAAGACATCGGCATGTGCCACAGCGGCTCTAGCATACAATCCCCAAGGTCTGCCTGGCCCGACCTATCTCCTTGACAGAGCAGGTCCGATAGACCAGGGAAGGGTTCAGCTTTTCTCAATGCTTCACAGTGTCTTTGCAGTATCCAGAGCAAGGCAGGCAAGTCAGATTCCAGAGTCTGGGTTGTGGCCGTTCTTGCAACCTACATAACAAGATTTGACTGTCACCTTGGGGTTCTTCAGGACAGCGCGTGCGATGGCAATACGCTGCTTCTGGCCTCCGCTGAGTTGTATGCCCTTCTCTCCCACCTGGGTTTTGTACCTGTCAAAGGGTAGGACTCCTCTGTATAATGTGGACGTGAGAAGAGCTGAGAAGCATCCTTCACAGCAGGAAACATGAACAACGGACCAGCTCCCATGTGCACAGCAAAAGCACGGACGGGAAGAGCGAAACATGCCTCTCGGATGCAAGCCCTGTCCCCAGATCCTAGTTTATTTTTGGTCATTGGAGGGGGAGGTCACCCTTGGGGAAGGCGTGTGATGAAGCTGTGGGCGTTGGCAATGGTGGCCGCCTCCTCAATCTCAGCCCTGCTGGCTCCAGGACGGCCGTATGCTATATTGGAAAGTATGTCCGAGGCAAACAAGGTCGGCTCCTGCACGAGGGCATCAATTCTTCACATCAGGAGTTCATTGCTGCATCTCCAGGCCCCACATTGTGTGTAAAGGAAGAAGAGCGCCAGATGCTCACTTTCAAAGGGAAGTGCAAGTGAAAGCTGGGGGATGATTACCTGAGCCACCAAGCCAACATGTGAGCGGTACCATGCCAAGTCCAGAGTTCTGATGTCCCTGCCATCCAGCCTCACCTGCATGAACAGATACCAATGACTCGCCTCAGGTACGACAAACAAGCTTGTTAAAAAAAGCAAGTTGAGATAACGAGCATACATATAGAACCAATTGCCGTGTGTTTTGGCAACACCTCACCTTCAAGAGCTGGTGTCAAATGAAAAGTGCCGAAGCCTCTACAATACACTTTCACAGCTCCTCACAATCTGCCGGTCTCGATCTGGTTTATCCTGGCGTCTATTAGACCAGATTTTTTGAAGGGCGATGAAATATGATGAAACGGGGTCATCATCTCCATATCCCCCCCCCCCCCCCCCCCCCTGCCCGGGGGCAACTTTTGCTCTCCAAATCGTTTCCATGGGTGTCTAGGCTGCATCTCTGTACATCTAACAATATCATATGTGAAAGATGGAACTCTGTACGCTTCAAATTCCAAAATACCCGAAAGGGAGAAGTACCTGGCCAGCAGAGGGATCATAGAAGCGCTCAATCAACTGCACGAGCAACAAAGGTGTCAGCCGGTCTCAAATTCCCTCCAACAGAGCTGCCAGATGGACCCTCAAATCGAGCTATAGCTGTTGTCAAGTGCCCAGATTGCTTACCGCAAAAAATGACAAAAAAGGCTATGAAAGTCGTCGCTGAAAGTGTACCTGGATGACGGTACTTTTGCCAGACCCAGACTGACCGCACAGCGCAAAAGATGTCCCGGCACGCACGTCCATGGAGAAGTTCTTGAGCACAGTGACCTCTGGGCGGGATGGGTATATGAAGGACACGTCCTGCAGCTGGACGTTACCAGCAACCTCCTCAAAAACTTCTCCGTTGTCCTCCTCATCTATTTCGGGCTTCCTGCACAATCCCAAGCCTCTGGCAGCTGTAGCAAGAGATCTAAAGAGTCCTATCACCTGGCCCTGCCCATCAAATTCCGCATCAGAGCAGCAGAGCGTCAACAGCCAGACACATTTGTACGATGCATCTTTAGATGCGGAATATTATGCTCAGCAGTGTTCAGGGCAAATTGGCCGGGAAATATAAGAATTGGAGGGTCAGGCAAGGTGGTGCCAAACATTGTTGGAGGTGACAAAGCTTAGAAGGGGGCTGAGAGTGAAGGAAGTGGGAACAGCGAGGAAGCAGGAGGCTTGCCTTTGCAGGACTTTCTCCAGGCGAGCAAATGCACCACATCCGTTCACAAAGTACTGGAAGTTTGGAGCCGCCATGCCAAGCGCAAAGCCACCAATCAAAGCAGCAAAGAGCACGTTCAAGACCTCCCCGCCTGCACTTAGTACTTGAATGTGACCCTGCCTCTCCCCCAACTTGAATCCGAATTATGCTTGCAACTTCAGCTGGTTCTGGTGCCGCAGAACGGCAATTTTAACATGGGTAGATGTGATGATGATGATGATGATCCCCACCCAGCAACAATGATTAACTGGCTGTTCTCTGCTTGCTTGTAATCTGGTTTTTCCGCAGGCACATTGTGCTCAAGGAGACAGCATCCATTGCGTCATTGTATGGATCCCGATCCTGAATTTGAACAATGGCAGTGACACGACACATTCTATGTTTCATATCAAATTTCATTGGCACATTGGTGTCCACTTCCCCAAGGGCTTACCATTGAGCTCGCCTGCCAGGATGCGGGTTGATCCAAACCTGCAGACACAAAGCTAGCCATGATCATGATGACAGCTGGCTTTTGCAGAGGCGAATCGTTGTTGATGGGTTGTCTACTATTCCATCAAGAGAATACTGTAAGAGATTCTGATACTGGTGCAGTGCTTTATCCAATACATTCGTGGCTCCTCCGTGGAGTATAATTCCAGCTGCACGGGCACACGTCTTATACCGTTCTTAAAGGGGGGGCACCTAAGATAAGGTCAGTAATAAGCATTTTTTTCGAAGAGTACAGTATTCTCAATTAAACACAAGCCAGACCACCCCAACATACATCCTGCAGGCACCAAACTTGATTAAAATGCAGATGGCAGCGCCATGTGAGATCGTATGCATGGAGGGCTGAAGGAAGATCTTACCAGAGCGCCAATGCATATGAGAACATGAAGAAAGAATTGAAGGTTCCCAGAATGAGGCCCTGGAAGACGCCACCCCGCTTGGTGACCCCCTCGGGAGCGTGCAGGTCCTGCAGGAACAGTTCTGTTGGTGATGGGGAGTTGAGCAGCAGACCCTGGGAATTCGAGGATCAGGGCACAATTTTTCCAGTCAAAAACACTGAGAGGATCAGGTGGGAGTTGCCTACTTTGGAGTATCTCTCGATGGTCCTCTTTTGGCCATTGAAGGCTGAGACAGTCCGCATGTTGCCCAGGGCCTCCTGTGCCAGCGAATTTGCACCTGCAGACAGATTTGTCAAAATTGAGCCAAGAGTGTGACAGGCCTGACCTGAATCTGACAGCATTTCTTTGATTCAAATTGCAGAAGGCTGTCAAATCCCACCTGAATAAGCTGCCACCATCTTCTCCGTCAGTTTACCCATCATCTGCAAGAAGACAGGAATATTACCAACCAATGGCGAGATTTGTAACAATGTTGACAGCAAAGGTGATGTTGAAACTGTGCAGAGGAGCAAATTCAACATCAGGGGCTATTTGAGAAGCCTAAAAGGAGCAGGGGATGGATGTACTGTGGCGAAGAGAAGCCCAAGCACTGCCATGATGGGGACTACGCTCAGCATGACCAGGGTCATTGACCAGCCTTTGGAGAACGCCACAGCCATACCCGCAATGAACGTCCCCAAATTGTGGATCAGGTTCCCAACCTGTGTGCAGAAGAGTTTGTCCATTTGAAAGTGTAAAGTGAAGATGGAGTCTTGCAGCTGGCACATTGGTCGGCTGAGCAGACGCTCTTTGCAAACAGTTCGGGCGTTACATGACCTGGATTCATGTGAGTCTGCAGCCATTCCAAACTTCCACAGAGGTTGCCATTTCAAGAGCATGACAGGGAGGAATGTCACCTTCTCGCCTATTGCCTGCTGAACCAGGTATGTGTCTACGTTGATACCCGTGGTAAGGTCTCCAGAACTCTCATGGGTGTCAAAGAATGACACGTCCTGCCTCAGAACTGCAAGGCATGAAGCACTTGGAACATCTCAAAGAAATTACAGCAAAGGAATCAAGCAGGAGACATAAGACTGAATGATGCTTTACTGTGGTGTTGATATACGACAATGGAATATTCTGATTGTTCAAGCAACGCTTTTTTGGCTTTCTCTGTTAGTGCTGTTCTCTTTGAGTATCTGCTATAAAGGTATAATGCGTCTCTTTCCTGCAATGTAGGTACTTGTCCTGCCCATCTTCAATTCCTGATTTCTGCGGAGAGATTACCTGCTTTCAGATAATTCTCCTTGATCCGCCTGGCCTGCCTTGCCCCCGTCAACATCCAGAAAGCCACCTGTAAAAAATCATCCACTCGACACCCCTTCCCCTTTCACATCCAGGCACTGATTAATACATTTGGTCCTGCATTGTGGCTGCTATTTGAAGAGGACCAACCTCAAAGTATGAGACGACGGATGCTGCAATTGCCAGGTAGAGGAAGTCCAGACAGACATTGTTGATCTGCTTGCGAAATTCAGGACCACCTCCAACTTCCCCCTGGCCGATCGTGTTGATGATCCTGCAGCGCCGCCCATTCGCACAATACAAGAAAAGCAGTTCTCCGCGGAGGTGTAAACTTGATTTATGATCAGACAATCGTTTAGACTAGTGAATGAACCATGCTTTGCATAATGAATTAATATGTGTTCCTTGCTTTTGTCTAATTCAAGATTCAGGTTGTTCGATTGCGTTGCAGTATCCATCTGCTTTTGTATCATAAGCGCATTATGGTTGCAGATTCTGTTCCTTTGTAAAATGAACCCTTCAGGATCGAGCTGCACTTGGTGCAAGATCATTTATGTTTTCAAAAACAGTGCTCCTGAGGGCTACTTACTTGCCAAAAACAAGAGTGAAGAGCGGCAGTATGGCTCCATTTGCAGCAGCCGCAATGGAGCCCACAACCATCAGAATCTTGTCTGTGCGGTCAGCATACCTGCAAATTCTGTATTCCTGGAGAGGTGTGTCTTCTCCCATGCATTTGACATTTGTCAGGCCATGCATGCAGCATTTGTGCTCAATGATTTATTATCTCCAGAACACCAGAGTTGGCAGCAAATCCCCAATGCCCCTGACCTTCTCAATTCATGGGCACACGTGCGCTAAGCAGCAAGTACTTATTTTCCCCACAAGAAATGGTTCCAAACTATAATGCCAGTGGGAGCATTGACACTTTCTTGCGAGTTGAAAATCTAGCCTCATGACACCATCAAATTTGAATTAGGATAAACACGGACTTGAGGGTGAAAAACATGTGTGTGCCACTGCAAAAACAATCAGATCAAATTTGTCCATTCTAAGCACTCTGTGATCAGAATACCTGTATAGAGTCCAGTACGGTGCATTAGGCGTTGTAGCTTGCTTGGCTTTGTCAGATTTTTGACGGGAGAACCATCTCTTTTTTGTTTTTCTCGTCTTGAGGTCGGCTTCCTCCTCAATGACTTTCTCAAGGGCACCCTTCTCCACATCGTCCACGTTTTCAGCTAGCTTACTGGCTGTATTGGCATCTGGCACCGTGGCGACATTCATCTAACGAAAAATTTGATATGAAGGTGAGTCCGGTCACGAGCTCTGATTATTCTTTTCGAGCCACCACCGAAAGTCTGGCATCCGCGAATCTGGCATCTGCTCACGAGGTCACGAGGGCCTTCTCGTGAGCCCGGGCACTGCCCCCCAATCAGCCTTTTAGGCTTTGAACTGTGGGGTGGCTCTTTATGTTTGCGCCTTCACAGACAGCATGTGGATGGGCTCACATCCATTGGGATTTTTTCTCGTGCCTTGCTACGTAATATTGGACATCAGCCCTTGCCAGAACAGCTCTATGATACAATTCCCAAGGCCTGCCTGGCACTCCATGGCTCTTCGAGAGTGCATTACATCGCTGCATATCCGATTCCAGCCTGCTTGCAAGACCACTCATTCTTGAAGGAGTGGGAACCCCATTTATGGAGTGCCACCTCCCTCCTCCTATTTCCAAGCAAAAATCTGGTGGGTAAAACCCACATCGAATGGGTTGATTTAACCAGTGAGGGTATTTCTGGTAGGGTCGACCCTGAGCTCCCTCCCTCGCACCGGCTCACATTTTGTGACCCGGAGGTTTCTCCCAAAATTATGTACTGATGAGTAAAAGCCTAGCTTTTCAATGCTTTTGACTTGAAATGGACTTGCAGAGTAAGGTTGAACTTGCAGTGGAGTTATTGACTTTGACAGAGGTCAACCCAGATGGCCCCGCAGAGTGTGATGGCTGATCATTGAACAAGTAAGGGAAGTGCAGAAGCTAACAGATTACACCATTCGTACTCTAATGCTTGCAATAATCAATTCGTGCCAAATGATACATCGCAGATTAAGAATGATATGCAACTGGCCACATATATAGCTCAATTGCAACAGAGTTTGCTAGCATATTGACACTGAGATGAAATCGTATGAATTGATTCTATTCGAGACCTGAAATCCTGTGGAGGGTACAAACAGTTGACATTTGTGAACAAGACAAACATTATGAGAATCCATAGTTCTCACATAATAGCCAAATGTATTGGGAAGTTCTGAATTGATCCCGGCAGAACGCGTGGTTTTCCATTCCTGTAGGCAGTCTCCGAATGATTGCCTTGCTGCCAGTGACAGGCTGAACAAGAAAAATAGAGTTTCCTCCAATCAAGTCTGAGCAACAACTATGGCTGATGATGATACTAAGGTAACAAGCTCTAGATCATGCCCCTGTTCTGATGAAATCAGAGCACCATCCCAAAAATGGGTATTTGGAATTTTTGTGCAAAAACCAACACAAGCATGCAATAATCAATGGGTGGAGATAATGCCATTTTCCATCCAGGTAACTTTTGCCCCCTGTGTAAGCATGTTGCCAGAAACTAGCAAGTGAGTAAGCTTCAGCTTGTGCCCCAAGCTGTAGGTCTGCTCAGCATTCTCCAGTGTCACAAAGCATTCTTCGCTGGCAGAAACGACCTGCAGTGGCACATCTTAAAGGTCTGGCACCCCAAACTCAATCGGGCATGAGCGGCCTGAATCAGTGTCAATGTCAATGCAGGGTGACTGCGAATGAAGGCGAGAAAGAAGTGGGGGCAGGGAGATATACGGTTTCTGGACAAGATTGCTGATTCCACCAGCATGCGAGACAATTTTGAGATTCGGTGGACAATCCTGGTTGGTGGAAGAGACGGAAATCAGGCATTGGGGCGGAAAAGTGTGCAGAAATGGAGGAGATGTGACACCTTTGCCTCCACGAAATTCCAAAAATTCATGCTCCAACCCGCATAGGCCAAGTAGGTGCTGAAGTCCTTGGGCTTGCACTCGCAGCCCCCATAACAGCTAAGCGTGCCCACCCCCATCTCCTTGTCCCACGACAGCAGAATGCCCACACCCAGAACAATCTCATTTGTTTGCTCGTCATACCGTACTCCACTGAGGGGCACCTGCATCCATGAGGGAGATGTGGAATGTATGCAGGTGTAGAAGCGTTACTTCACTGTACTTCCCTTCCCCCCATCCTTCAACACACAAACAAATTTCACTCATATATGAACTTTTGCCTTACACTGGCTAAAATGGATGGCTCTGCCCGAGGAAAATTTGCGGGAAGATCTTGTCATGGTGCCAGTTTGTCCTCCTAGCCAGCAATGTAAAGAATATGCTGCAAGATCAACAAATTTGCTAGTGCAAGCACTTGTTGTTTGTTGTAATTAACAGGGGGGTTCATTTTGCTGAGAAGCGACCTTGAACGTGAGGTGTGACTTTGGGGTGTGGGACACATAGCCCCACTTTGGAGACTCGTCGGTGCCCTCGTTCCTCCACAAGAACCCCTGCATGAGAATCAATTTACTTGCCGGGGTCGTGGCAACACGCACAGAACCTTACCACAGCATCTTAGGGAGAAGATGAGTCTCTCTAGCAGAATCTAGTTTTTGATCACTGTCACTTTCACAACCCTTTCAGAGGAAAGGGGGGGAAAGGGGATACCGAGCTGTCATCCATGAAAGCTGTCAAGGATCCATCCATGATGCACTTGGTGGTGAAGTTTGCAGCGTTGCCCTTGAACAGGGGGGGTGGCAGAGAATCGTCCATCTCTTCATTTGATTGGGCAAGGTGTTGTGAAGCATGCGAATGCTGTGTCATCCTGCGGGACATTTGGCCTCATTGACCTCGAGGAATCAAGGTCCAATGAATCCATATCATCTCTGTTGTATATATCTGTACAAAATAATATTAAAGGACAATAAATCATGAACAGAAGCTGCTGAGTTTAGTCAAAGTAGACATGAAAAGTTCATTCCTTTATCTTGACATTCTCCACAAATCGTTGAAGCTGAAACCATTCACAAAATTGCAAGATCTGCCGTTGCTCACCGGCTGCGCTGCTTCCAGGAGACCTGGGCAAGGTTGCCCATGAAGAAGCCAATTATCAAGTCTGCCATATACCTGAAAGAAGAGAACAAACATGCATGTTGGATGTCACTTTTAGCCAATTTATTGTTCCAGCTTTCACTTGGACAATTTGTATGTCTGATCCTGTCTTGGGAGTGATGCATCATGAGAGCATCATTAAGTAAGCAATGTTTAGCCTGTGTTGTGTTTTTGAGGGCAGTACAGGGGCCACGACAATGCAGTTGCTTAAGTCGCAAGGAGGGGGAAAGGAGGGTGCCAAGGGGGCCGCACCTTGTGCCAACACAATTTGGATGGAAATTGCCTTTCTCCCAGAGCTGGTGTGTGAGATCAGTATGCCTTCTGAGAAGGGGTATCATCAAGTCTCGGAACGAAAGTACTGTTGTCCCATAGTGCTTGAAGATTGTCGACAACAGATTTTCAGAGCCTACAAATCAGAACGGCTATCAGGAAGATGGGCGGTATCCAATTTTCCATGATTAAAGGGTTTAGTTCCTGTGTAATGCTGCAAGCTCTGTGAGATTTCATCTGAGAAATGGGGACGGAAGGTGATCCCCACTGTCCATTGAACTTGAATTAATTTCCCAGCTCATGCATATGATTTGGTGAAAGGAGAACTATAAAATTAAGGGTATATCACACCCACCTGTGTAAGGATTCCGCTCATCAGCATAGGTGACATATGGAGACCAGGCATGCAGAGCCACAAGAGCTGGTGTATTGGGCAGGTTCAACAGCTCCCGTATCAGTCTCTCCATCGTCCGCCTGATCCAGAAGTGTGCCTCAATTCCATAAACGATGAGCAATCAATAATGACTCGCTTCATCTCACTTGCGTTTGCTCCTTTGACAGATACCACACTCTGTCCAACTCTCTGTGGACCCATGCACGTATATTGACAGCCCTAACCCCTCACGCATTGCATGCAGATCTTCACAAAGCCAGACTGAAGCCAGTCATCAGCATAGACAAGCCACTGCAGAAATTAAAGATCTACTTCGAGAAAGGAAAAAGGCGAGACGTGGGAACCTTGCGGGGGTGTCCAATTTGTCGGCGTCTACGCTGTCCTGATCATCTTCACTGTCATTCACCGTGTACTCGATGAAGATGAGATCAATATCTCCGGTTGGCAGCAGCGTGTGGATGCAGGGCTCGACAAAGGAGGAGGTCGTGGCTGGGATGGCGGCATTGATCAGGCGGTGCTCATCGTGGGGGAAGGTTGTGCGAATCCAAGCATACACACGGCCGGGCCAGGAGTCTTCCTGGGACTCGACCTGGATCACGGTTACAGAGTGCTGAGCTTGGACATGTTCTGGTTTAAAGATCTGGCTTCATTGCCATCTGCCATATATTTTTGTACCAGATGTAAGAGAATTGAATGGACATGCATAGCATTAAGTCATACGCTTTTACTGGTTTGAAATGATGAAGCGAATTGCAGGAATGCTCACCCCATGGCCTACGGAGATGCTTCCACCCAGTGTCACCACAGTCACGGGTTCCCCTACGGTGCAGAAAATCTAGGTTTGCGGCTGCAAAGCGTTCTATGCCAGGATATCCAGGAGAGGGGCAGGGTACTGAAGATGGTCCTCAGATCAGTATTGCAAGCAAATGCTGGGTGTCGATAGAGGGAATGTGGCAACAGCACTGTGTGTTAAATGTGAAACATTTGATATGGGATTTCAAGCCTTCCTCTCAGCAAAATCCATTGTTTGAGACAGTGATGAGCCTTGCCTGCCAACAGCTTGGTCAGAAACCGGTGCTTGCTCGCATCTCCATCTCCAGCACTGACCACGCCCCTTGACAGATCGCTCTCAGTCAGAATTAATGGGTACTCAAGGACCTTCTTCAGTACGTTCGTCTGAGACGCTCTTGCTCCTTGCAAGCTGGTTTCTTCTAAATTTTGAGTGTCACAAGTGGTGCACGCGCATGGCTGGCGATGATACTGTGTGAAGTAGCTTGTGGGATCGCTTTTATTGAATTCTCCATTCAAGACTCCGCAGAAAGCCTCAGGATGCGCTTTGCTTGTGGTGTGGGAATGAAAGGCCTGAGCCCAACCGTCATGCGGACCAAGAAGAAGCCACAGGGCGAGTTGAAGAACTGGAAACGCCGAGCGCTTCATTTTCTCTGCCTGCATTCCTGGAGCAGGAAATTTGATTGCCGGGGGTGGGCGAGCCGAATGTGATCAGATAATCACAGAAGCGTTCATCTTCTTTCATCTTTTAGTTGGAAGGACTCCTAATCAGTAAATATCCGTACACATTTCGGCCGTGAGAGTTAATGGAGTCGCCCTGACCACTCTGATGGGGGCAGGGATTTGGCTGGAAGATGCACTGTTCTCCGGGGGACTGTTTCAATTCCTCTGCACATGATCCTGGGGCTGGCCGTAGCTTCACAGGGCAGTGCACATCGATCTGGGAACAGACAGAGCCACATCAAATCTTCAAGCTGTTATGCCATAACCCCCACCACTAAGATTTGACAACAGTCTGTGCCAGAAGCAGCTTTATAATTCAACTTCCAAGCACCTTTGGCTTACCCTGTCTACTCGAATGGAACATACTCCGGCACATTGGTATCACCTGTCACTGAAACACCCACTTTAAACTTTAATGTCATAAATTCTGCTGCAGTGGGTGCTTTGTGAACTCCTCCACCAGTCCATGCACCGGTCCCTGCTCGTGTGCCGGCCCGCCTCCCACGATCTTCAGGCTCATGGTCCTGACGATCTCTATGGACTTGGACAGCCTCTCCAGCAGGTTCACCAGCGCTATCACCTCGTTCCTCTCCAGCTGCAGCCCGTTTTGCCCGGGATCGCCGCTACAGCTCTCCGAGGAGAACAGGATCTTCAAAGATGTGGCAATGCCTGCAAGGGCAGACCAGCATCATGTCGCAATGCCTGAATCGGCACAAAAGAGCTGCATCCTGTGGACAATACCATATTGTTTTACTTGGCACCAACCTAGCTGCATCCTGTGGATTATGGCAGACAAATCAAGGCAAACCCAGGAAGGTCTTTGGACACAATTGCATCATGCCTAGTATTTGAAGCTTCCCCCACAGCTTGCACTTCTCGCAGCCCACGCAGTCCATGGCCTTGGTCATGTTCTGGAAGTGCTTCTGCAGCTGCAGCATCAGCAGGTGGCTGTCCTCGCTTTTCCATAGGCGCCCCTCGTCAAAGGGCACGGGGCACGCCTCCTTCAGGGCCTGGTTCTGGACCTGCGTGGCAAGCAATGGTGCAATTGGTAACCACATGCGAATTTGTCTGGGTAGGCTGCGGGCTCACAGGGCGTAGCCGATTGTGAGGGAGTAGGAGAGGACAGATATTTTTAGAGCTGGTAGGAGATCAGTTCTTGGTGCGAGATCCTCGTGATGACATTTTCCAAGTGAACCTGCCACTGCATGCCGAAAGCTCTGCCATACCGAGAGCCCATCAGTCAGCATCGAATCTGATCATTATGTACACCCAAACCTGTGGGATTCAAAGGATAGACTGACAACAGCACATTCTTTGATATTTCGAATTCGAAAGGCTCTTCAGGGAGTCAAACGATCATCTGTGAGGATTAGAAAAGGAAACACCAGCTGTCGGACCAGTTCCAGGGAGCGGGAGTCCTGGTCGGTCATGCCCGTGGTGTACTGCACGCTCTCCAGGTACGGACCAGCCTTCATCACCGCCCTCAGAACGAAGAGGTAGGCAAAATAGAGGTTCTCGATGCGATCCTTCACGCCCTCATTCCCAAGCCTGCAACATCACAGCTCTGGAGATTTGTTTTTTCAAAATGGGCTTCTGGGTGTCATAGGCTGTGGGGGTCCAGGGAATCGGGTGGATGGCTTTGAGCAAAGAAAGGGAAAGATGGGCCGTTCCACGAGATCTAAAGGGGCAAGTACCGTTCTTGGAAGGCTGGGAGATTAGGGCCCCAAACGCCGGCCGCCTCGTCCAGCAGGTAGTCATTCACCAGGTGAGTCGTCACAGAGGAGTGCATGCCTGCGAGTGATTCGCATCCTCATCTCTACAGAGGAAATCGACTGCGATATGGCCGATTGGGAGAAATTTTGTGTGATTGGCAGATGCGTGCGCTACCACCAGCGGCAAGAATGCTTGTGAGGCAGTATTTTGATTGTTTGTCTTTGAAATGCATCCAACAAATGGCATCTGCCACACAAGCTCAAGCTCGTCGTCCAAGGAATGTTTGTACATGGCAAGTCCAGAGTGCTCACTTCTTTTCTGAAAGTAGATTGGGAGATGAAGGGCGGGAACCTGAGATCAGACGGTAGAAGATGCGCTTCTCCGGGCAGGATGCCAGGCTGTCCACATCCGAGAAGCAGCTCTGGGAGTAGATCAGCTTCCAGATCCGCTGAGGGTGCTCCCCCTGATGTACAAACTTGTTTACCAACAACTGCCGCAGTTTCCTTCAAAATAAAACGGCTTGTACTCGGCTTGTTAAGCCATAGTGGTTCATCTGACTTTCTGTGCCACAGGAGTGCTGAGGTGGATGAGAAAAGTTCACGCTGTGGCCAGGGTCCATTGGGTGCGAAGCGGAGGTACTCGAAAGGGGGAGGAAGCAGGGCAGGAATGAGAGGGGAAAACCCGGGCCCACCTTGTACCCCGTGTACCGCTCCACGTTCTCCAGGAGGTTGATGTAGGCAAAGTCCATGTCCCCGTCGTCCTCCGGCATCCAGGGGTTGTTCATGCCCCTCCATCCCTGGATGCCCTGCAGCTGGTTCCTCACGCTCTCGTCCACCCGCCTGTCCACCGCCGACTCCTCCTCCAACGACGTCATGCCTGCTTTGACGAGAATTCTCTATATACCCCCTTGAGACTTCCCCCTGACCCCCCCCCCCCCCCCCT
>QAXI01000395.1:84465-111427 GCA_004335615.1 Chloroidium sp. JM
ATTCTCTATATACCCCCTTGAGACTTCCCCCCGCCCCCCCCCCCCCCTGCCCAAAAATTTCTCTCGCCGTCTCGTCCTCACGTTGATTTCCAAGATTCATTATTCAAAAGCCTTTTCAGGCTTGACGGGCCCTGGATTCTGCCAAGTGCTCCCAACACACTGACTCATTCCCCTGCCGGCCGTGTATGCTTTCCCCAGAACAAAGCCCTGCCATGAAATTCGCAAAGCGTGTGAGCAAATCAGGGTCACGAGGACAGACCATCGCATTCGCTCGCCGGTTTCAGGCCGTCCGCGGCCAGCCAGGACTGCGGCACCTCGTTGTTGTCGCACTCGCACACGCTGCAGTCGCGCAGCATGCACATGCCGTCGTCTGGCCAGAAGGGGCAGTCGCAGTACAGGTTCACCTTGAAGTACCTGAAGAACGGCGTGCGCACCTGCAGTGGGGCTACTCCAGTGATCAACCGTTCTGTTGACTGGATACGGAACGGGACGTGGGGTGTTGTGGCGGGGGGATATGGGGGAAGTGGTTAATGTGTCTCGATGTTGCCATCTTCAATCTTCGGCCTTGTTGTCTTGCTGTTGCTCATACAGCAATAGAGAAGATAAGAGGGGAAGTGAGCCGATGTACCGCAGGATTTTGATTTTCAAAATGAACGCACAACATAGATCAGGATGGTGAAGGAGGCATTGCAGGGAATCCTTACCTTTGCAGCTGAGGATACCATCAGAAACATGTGTAAGCATGGGAACCTCACCAGATCTGAGAGTATTGGAAGCAGCTGCTGCCGATTCACCTTCTCCACTGACGCAAAGTCACAATCTGCAGGAGCAAAAGCTTGCAGTTGGGTGACACTTAAATGGGGCACTGTTTTCCTTCAGTCTTTAAGCCTGTTTGTGGAGCCCCAACACTTGGAAGCTCATCTCAGCAGAGGCGCGGCTTACTGCTGTCTTGGACTGTGCCTGAGAGCTGGCAGGTGCCCGCCCCAATGGGGGCAAACTGGCTGTCATTCTGCACCAGCAAGGAGTATCAGAGGTATGCAGAACGCTACCAAGGACACAGATTCATCCTTTCAACATGAACACAAATCGTCCATTCACACACTGATTGTGACTCACAAGCTCACTGGGCCGAGAAGTGGCTTCCCGCACCTGTTGTGCAGGCCCAGGGTCTAGGATGAAGCTCCTCAATCCCTGCCTGAATTTGAAGAACGAGTTTTCCGAGCTGCTGCCGCTGAGCAGTGTCGTGAGGCCCACAGCCAAGAACAGAACGACGAAGGTCGGCCACAATGAGCGTCTGCTGGCCCCAGATTGCTGCTTGCTGCTTTGATCGCAAGGTTCCCGGGTCGATGGAGCTGAAGTGCTAGGATCAGTACCCATGGGGAGAGTCATCGATGTATCTGACTCCTTCCGGGCTCTACTGTGCAACCTTCTGTCGAAGAAATAGACTAGAATGGGAACCTTGGCTTCGCATCTTTGTCAGCGCATTTCGAAATTAGCCAGGCGAGAAGAGGTCGTGCGATATATGATAAATGAGCGACTGAATCGTATGAAACGAACAAGGCGCTAGCGAGTTCTGGTATCACATGCACAGCTTCACAGGCCAGATACACTGTTCCTCAATGCTGACAATTCTGTCTTTGCCAATCACGTGACTCACAGCTGATTTCGCTTGTAACAAGGCATGATCAAACTGGCCTCCCTGCAAATGCTATTGCAAGTCGGAAAATTGCTCGACAGGCTGTCGAGAGTTCGAAAAAAATCAAGCACGAAACAATCTCAGACCGGCTTGAAGACGCCACTTAGATTAATTTGCCGTAGGCAAAGCAGGATTTCCTGTCGGCACACCCGTGCAGTACTTACTTGTTGCTGCTTGGCCGCTTTTATTTCCCTCACTCGGACGCAAGTATGGAACCCGACCGCCAATACACTCCCCAGGAAGTACAGGTAATAAACTTGGCTGCATAATCGTGATTGCGTCCCATTTTCACTTGAATTTTTGACCCTAGCAGGCTTATGGAGAGGTGACATCCACTTGTCTTGCCAGGTCAATGGCTTTTTTGCTCGAAGCAAAAGACCAAAAATGCCTTGTGCGAGATGTGTTCCTTTCATGACCACAGTGCCCTGTCTTATGTGACCTGTGTGCTTGTCTGCCTACCATCACAGCTTGTTCCAATCGGACAGACAGGTGGCTGCATTGTTGCAGGCATTGTTGGACCTGCTGTTTCCCTTCTGAGCGGAAGCCGAACCGGTGAGGGAGGATGAAGCAGCAGGAAGCTCCCGCATGGGCGTCTGAGCCGTGCCTGATGGGGGTCGACGAGGCAGGGCGAGGTCCGGTGGTAGGGTCCATGGTGTATGGGGTTGCCTTCTGTCCACTCTCCATGAGAGAGGCCTTGCAGAAGAGGTCAGCTCTGATTCCTCCAGAGGCTGTCTATCATTCCAGTTCGGACGCAGCCCATATCCTGCCTGCTGACAGGGACTTTGGGGTCGAGAAGGAGCTGCTTCAACAACATCAAAGCCTGCAAACCATTTCCTGATAGACATGTCTTCAGTCTACCAACTACACAGCAGATAAGTGCTACTACTCTGAAGGATGACACTCAGCTCGCGCTTCCATGCAGGGCGTTTGCGGACTCCAAAACATTGACAGAAGAAAAGAGGGAATCCCTGTTTGAGGAGGTGCTTGCTGATCCTACAATGGGGTATGCTGTGGACTGCATCAGCGCAGCAGACATCAGCTCCCAGATGCTTCAGAGGTGGGTTGGTCTCCTTTTTTGCCTGAACTATTAGATGGTCTGCCATTTGTGATGTTCAAGCAGTATTGCAAGCCAGAAATTGGAATTCAATACATTACTTCCAGAGATGACAGCAGCTGAAGCTCGCAGGATTTGGGGGGATATTGTGGACTGACATTTGGTGTAAATGCAGCGAGAAAGTGAGCTTGAACGCCATTGCCTTGAATTCTACAATAAAGCTCATCGATCAGGTTCTGGCAATGAGGATCAATCTGAAAGAGGTGAGTAGACCAATTGGGAGCATCTCCATATTCATACTCTGTCCTGAGACAGAAGCTGTGTCAAGCTCATCACCGACTCAAGCACACAGTCAATGTGGTCACAGTTTAGAGCTGGATTGAGGACCTCCCTTAACCCTCAATATTCTGGCCTTTGATTCCTGCAAGGTGTACTGCGACACGGTGGGAGATGCCAACAGGTGGAGGGAGCGGCTTGAGCAGAAGTTTGAAGCCATCAGGTCACTACAACTTGCGGTGTTCCCTCCCTGTGGGCTGTCGACGCATTTCATAGTGAGAATCAAAAGATGGCAGATTTCGAACGCAAAATTCGTCTGATAGGTCCTCCTTTTGAATTTTAGCCCCTATCTCTGATAAATATACTTTTGTGCCTATAAACAGCTGGCAGAACCACAGGACTGCACTTGCCTGCAGTACTGGTCATTTCGGTATCCTGACACAGTCCTCTGATACATGTGCAGCTTCACGGTGTGCCCCAAGGCAGATGCACTGTATCCCATTGTCTCAGCTGCAAGGTGGGTTATTTCTCAGAGGGAGATATTGATCTCTCTAGGTGCATGGTTCATGGTGATGGCCTTACTGCTGCCACAGCCAACAAGATCCATACATGCCCAATAAATACAATCCATTTTTCTCCATTTGACGCCATCGTCCGGCAGATGCAGCAATTTGTTTCCAACACGTTTATTTACTTGGACAAAGTTGTTGATAACATTACGATGATTGTATTGATACGCTGTTCAATCTTTGCAGCATCATGGCCAAGGTTACCAGAGACAGGGAGGTCAAGGGCATTGCAGATGGGTCCAGCAATCCTAATCAGCCACAGCTCCCCATTGGATCTGGGTACCCAGGAGGTAGATTACCACACTTCTCTTTGCTTTCAGACAAGCAACCTCTTCTGACTTGAACTTTCTACAAGGCAGCACTCCAGACTGTTCTCGGGAAATGCGTATCCAGATTCTTGCTGACTGCTTCGGTTGTTGCTGTTGGCTGCGATCTGTGCTTTGGCTGAAACAAGTATCAAGAGCCCCTTTATGTGCAGATCCCCTGACCGTGGCATGGCTGAAGGCCAACATCGACAAGGTGTTTGGCTTCCCTGACATTGTGCGATTCAGCTGGCAGACCACTACCAAGCTGTTGGAGGAGAATGCCGTGCCAATGAAGTGGTACCTTCCCCTTCCCTTTGATTTGACCCACCCAAATTTACTAGCTGAATGATGACCCTCCCCCCCCCCTCCCCCCCCGGGGCACCTTCCTCACCTTTAAGAGCATCAGATTGCTGTGATTTGACAGTATGATTTATCCTCTTTTTGTCATCAAAGCTCTTGCTGTGGTCAACAGGGAGTGTGACGATGAGTCAGAAGTCAGCCAGAGGAAGCTGAGCTTTGGAGGGCAGGCAGCTGGCTCACAGATGTCCTCTGGCAAAGTCAGGCACTCTTACTTCCAGTCGCGGAAGCTACAAAGGGTTGATGCATTCTGAAGGTTTTATGGGCAGCAGCTAAAGCCCCTATAAAGTATCGTTTTTGCTAACCAGCTACCAAATGTGCTGCTGCAAGCGCAAAAATCAGTGGACTTTGCTGTTAATCAATCGGTCAGTGGAGCATTCACAGCTATCACGCTCTGAATACTGCACTACCTATGAGAGTAACCTGTAGTTCTTGAATTTGCTTGATCAGGAACAACATTGAGTTCAGCTTGTTTTGGTTGATGTAGTCCCTGATACTTGAATATAGCCGGTGCCAAAGGTCTTCTGAGACACAAGAACACGAATTTATTCCTATTCCAGCTTGTTCTTTTAGGACGTCGTGCGAGCAGTAGCATGGGTTGGTGATTGCGTGCTCTTTGATTGAAAAAAATGCCTTGGAAGGAATCTCCATTTGTAAGTAGCGCATCGCTTCTATAGATGCAAATGTATCACAGCAGTATTAAGAACTGCTTCCATGGAGTGAAAAACTATGTTATGCTTATTGACTGTACAGTACTGTAGCATAAATTCCACTCACAATTCACAACAGACTATACAAGCTGAAATGAAATCCAGTCACACTCACCACAGGCCAGACAAACTGAGCGAGTTGCGCCCTAAACACCTCCACCTTATTCTGGTGCATGCACCTTCACAACAGGCTCAGGGTCCACAGAAACCCAACCGCCCTCTGAGGGTGCCGTAGCTGACTCCTCAACTCCCATATCTGCCACAAGCTTTGAATCTTTTTCTGGCTGCGAGGGAGCTCCTTGGGAGCTTACAACAGGTGTTGCACCAGTGATCTCATGCCAGCCACCTCCCTCCTCTGAAGCACCTCCTTTTCTCTCCTCGGCTGCAAAATCAAATCCATAGCTGAAATGACGTTTGCAAATTGCAATCAGAAGACCAAGCACTGTGAGAAACTGTAGGCGCAAAGATCCATGCAGAAATTCAGCCCTGCAATTGGACAGGGATTCTTGGAACATGGGATCAATGACATAAGGATGGAATTGGCCAGGAGCAGTTCGCAAAAAAAGAGCAGTGCACCTGGTGTCAAAGCAGCTCCTGCTTCATTTCCAGCAACTGCCGCTGGTCTGTCTTGGAGAGTCAAGCCCTTTGGCAGAGAGGGTTGACTTGTTGCTGGTTTCATCGGCTCTGCAGATGTGGATGCTGCTGCGACACTGGGCATCTGGTGGCTTGAGGTGGAGGTGGGCTGCTGAGGCTGGCTTGGCACTTCAGTCCACCCTCCTGGGCCAGATGACAACAGTTGATAGCCAGCATTGTCACCTTGTTGTCCATGTGAGTGATTTGAGGGCTTTGTCCACTATTTCATTGGAACCTTATTGGGTTTGGAAGTTCAGAAGGCATGCCTGCTTGCTACAGCTCTGCTGTCTCCTTCAAGGATAGAATTGATTACGGAGGTCGAAATCTTATGTCGGTTGCTGCAAGCCTGAGGGGGGGGGGAAGGGGGGGTCTTACCAGTAGTTTCAACCTTCTGTGAATCTGCCTGTGGCGCAGGCTTGACCTCCACCCAGTTGCCTTGTGTCTCCGTGCTTGCTACCTGCAAAGTTCCATCCGATGAGCACGAAGAATACCAATATTTCAAGGTCCAGTGAGACGCTTATCTGCATATTTCACACTTCGGCATCCTTGGAATATGCGATTGATGCATTGCTGCTTGAGCATGCAAATCTAGGATTCTGACAAACCGGCCATTCAAATTGTTCTGAAGATTGTATCTTGCAGATACATCAATAAGAGTTACACCTCTTTGGCGACAGGATCGCGGTTATATTTCTGGGCCATGCTGTTGAGTGTTACTCTGCAAAAATAAATTTGTGTTGACTGGCCATCACAGAAGGGCACTGCTAACATCCGGATATTGGGGAGCACTTCACACAAACGCTTTGCTTAGGAATACCAGAATAGTTTTGGCTGAACTCTTGGGGCACTTTGCAACCATTCAATCGTTTGAAAGCTGACTCCCTGATAGATGCCCTGTCAGTAGACCTGTGGTGTCGAATGCCATCTGGGTTGCAATGCATCTGCAATGGCTGTAAGCGACCACGCACCTGCGAGGGCTTCGCATGCGCCGCGGCCTGCATCTGCAGCCAGCTGGGTTTGAATGTTGAAGGCTGACTCGTGGCTGGCTGTCTCTCGGCCGGCTGACTCATCACAGCCCCGGCCTGTCCAGGATTCAGCAGCGGAGCACGTGCAGGCTGACTCATCCCTGGGGTGCTGAAAGGCCGAGACAGCCCGGGGGGCACCTTGCCCCAGGGGACTGGTCCCATGGGGGCACCATAGATGGGAGTGGAGGCTGCCGACCCATGGATCTGCAGATTTGCAGGTTGTCAGCGTTGCGGTTACTATCCGTTTGGGAGAAAGACCAATGAGTTATCCAGTCATTTGGGCACATTATGAAACTTGCAGATCATGGTACTGTGATTGCCAAAAAAGCAAGGAATTGGCCATGGTGATTGGCCAGACGCGGCACGAGGTTCTGATCCTCCCACCGCAACTCTGGAGTCAATGCCAATATTCATGAGACTATCCAACCCTTGTGCTCCAACGAATTGTCCTCTCCTTTATGAATGCATCTTTGTAACTCCCTCTGTATGCATTCAGGAAGAAGGCTGCTCGAGAGTGCCAGGAAATTGCGGTTCCTATACGATGCAAGTAGCAATGCAACAGGCCAAATAGCTGGATCGCAAGAGACTTGCCTGTTCTTGCTGAATTTGAAAAGACTCCATAAAGCAGGCCTCACTTGCAGCCCTCAACCGGTCAGGATCGCCCTCCCTCTCTAGCATTTCCTCCAAAACCTGCTCACAGCGAGTAGAGACCCATCTTCAATACCCTCCGCCTGAAAGTCGAAATGTCAATGCAAAGTAATTGGACCCTGATCAAATCGCCTTGATGGTACAATGCCTCCACAACAAATCCTCTCCTTACGAAAGGTGGATATTGGTGGCAGTGCTCCTTATGATACACAGGCAAACGGACGACACTTATGATACTACCATTCCCAATTCCTTTATGAAGCTACTGCAAACTCCGTGGAAAGCAGTCTGCATCATTCAGGCCTGATTTGCTCATTACACCAAAGCCCTTAGAGGTGATGCAAGCCACCTTTTGTCTTTTCCTGGCTCTTTCTGCGGGTTCAGCAGCCTTCAGCACGTACTCAGCCGAGTAACGGCCCTCTGCAGGTGCAGGCGGACCGCTCGAATTGAAAACATGATATGGGATGAGATGGTCGAAGGCATCCTGCTTGCTGGTGAAAGGCTTGAGGGTGTCTGGCGCGGCCACCGAATGCAGATCGCGATGCAGGTGCTGATCCGACCATTGGGAAGTCATTGTGGGGCTCATCTCCACTCAAGTCAGCTTTGGCTGTCTTCAAGCTGATGAGAATCAGGGTGATGAGTCAGAAACCTTGTGCGTGGCTTTCGTCGCTGCTAAGTCAGATTGTTTGCTGGATCTTTTCTATTGCACAGCTTCATACTCCCTATAGGTTTGTGTAAACCAGCTCGGAGACACTGGCTTCTCTAGTCATCAGAAGCTTCTGGCGTAGTGCCGGCATGTTTAAGGCTTTGTCAAAGCCGGGCATCTCTCATGCTGTTCACTTGAACTCTGGGCTAAGATCTCGAGGTGTTGCATCACAGGTATCAACCAATGCTCCTCTCCCTTGAATGACCACTTCAACGGAATGCAAAGGAAGTGATTGGCTAAATCTGAATCGTCATCACGTACAGCACTGCAGGCATATCAGGATGTTAACAACATTCAGGATCTCAATGTGAAACAGTAAAACAATGTGCTTATTTTCATGTTGTACTTTTCTTTGCCTTTGTCCGGAGAGTTCCTATGATAACTGTGTGCACTTTGACAGGCAATCAGATGCTGCAGAGGAGTGCGCTGTCTTGCGTCGCTTCAAGGAAAATCGCATGCCATGAACCCATCCAGTAAGTAAATTAATCTCTACAGAGCGGCCAGTCATGGTGTGGCATTCAATCATCACCAATTATCAGTGCATTAAAGACTTTACTGCCAGAAATCCTATTCCCACCCCTATCTCCTATGTTTCTCTCTATTGTGCATGCCCTCTTGCATTGATCTAATCCATACCAGCGCAAATCTATGATGGGTCGTCAAATTTGGGGACAGCATACAGTGGAAGGACATGTGTGATTCTAATAACCCATAATGTTTGACAGGCTCGTTAAGCAGAAGTCTCAGCAGCAGAGCCATGGCAGTTGCTGCACCAGTGGAGAAGTCGCAGCAGCAGCACAAGTTCCCGCAGGAGGCTCATGGCTTTGTGCTGGAGCGTGAACAATTTGTCCAGGAGTATGACTCCAATGTGGCGCTGTACAAGCACAAGAAGACCGGCAAGTCCTTGCTTGCTGTCGTCCTTGCAATCCTGATTAATGCAGTAATAGCACAGCGCGGTTTGTTTTGGAGTCAAATGGATACTGCAGAACTTCTCATACTTTGCTTTCTGCAAGAAGACTGAAGGGTGCACAGATGTTGCGACGACACTGCAGAAGATGATGCAAATGCGATAACGGCTGCTTTCCTGCGCTTTCTGTGGTTGACTGGAACCTGAACTCTTCAATAATTTTGGTTCCTGTTTCTTACTTCATCCCTGCTTTGTAGTCACTCTTTACAGAGAATCGAAAAATCGATCAGATTCTTGGCACCCAGACATTTTGTGCCAGACCATCAGCGGAAGGAATATTGGCGATTTTTGAAGGCTGTGGCAATCTATATGGTGGGACGTGCGTCTTTCAAATTGCACTTCCCCGCACTTGTTCGCAAACATAGAAAAGAAAACGCCTGCTGCACTGCAGGTGCACAGCTGATCTCCGTGGCCAATGATGACGCCAACAAGACCTTTGGTGCTGTGCTGCGCACGCCCGTGGAGAACAGCAAGGGCATCCCCCACATACTGGAACACAGCGTGCTGTGTGGCAGCCGCAAGTACCCCATCAAGGTGCGGCACAGCCCAAGCTCCCCTGTTGATGGGGATGTTCTGAGAAGGGGTTTTCCACTCTTTCAAGCTTTCCAGTTGTGGAGGAATGTACTTGCTCTGCAACTGCAAGCACAATCGTGTTGCGTGCTTGTTTGCGATACATGTGATATGTACACATAGTTGAGCACACTATCTACAGCGCATCATGGGCAGATGAAGGCATCATCTGCCCATGATTGCTTCCCAGGAGGCAGGCAGTGGAGATGTGCAAAGAGAACATCCAGCTTGGAATCCTGTGTGTGTGTCTGCTCATCTGACCTTTGCATCCCAGGAGCCGTTTGTGGAGCTGATGAAGGGGTCGCTGAACACCTTTCTGAACGCCTTCACTTACCCCGATCGAACCTGCTACCCAGTGGCCTCCGCAAACCTGCAGGTATGGCTTTGTCAAATTTAAGACGGCGTGTCTTGACCAATCTCAGCTGTGGTGTTAGCTTGTAACGCACTGGCTCGCAAGCAGATAGGAAGGATTGAAAATCTGGAGGTCAATCATGCATCTGCACAAGCCTATCGGGTCCTATGAAGGGGACAGCGTTGTTGCCTCTGACTGCCAACTCCCTTGCCTGGTTGCCTCATCACTGTTTGTCACAGCATTCCTTACTTACAGCTGATGGAAAAAATGGATTCCTTTGCCATCTGCTTGCGTCACAGTCAAGCTTGCTCATTCACAGACTCAAGTCAAAAGGATGCTACTTTCCTGGTGCCATCTTTTGCATCTTCCAGTCTACAACATCATACTTTGCTGGGAGCTGGAGTAGTACAACTTGACAGTGCAGCATCTGGGAGCTTATCATGTCGCCTGCAGGATTTCTACAATCTGGTGGATGTCTACCTGGATGCCGTGCTGCACCCAAAGTGTATAGAGGACGAGCGCACCTTTGCACAGGAGGGCTGGCATTATGAACTGGAGGACCCCAAGGTGATTTGTCAGGACTCTTTCTAGGGGTTTCAAAGATGTGCTGCTTCACAAAACACTATTTACAAAGCCTCATAAGTAGTGCGATCCTTCAGGCAGAGTTCTGCAATAAGATTGGGTGAAGCTTCTCCATATTTGTGTGTGTGCTTCCAACAGCAGATTGCACAAAACAGAAGGAAAGGTGCCAGAGAGCTTCTGCTGCTGTGCAGGAGGATGTGACATACAAGGGCGTGGTGTTCAACGAGATGAAGGGTGTCTACTCCTCCCCGGACTCTGCCAACAACCGCGTCACGCAGAACGCGCTCTTCCCCAACAACACCTACGCAGTGGACAGCGGTGGCGACCCCACCGTCATCCCAGAGCTGTCCTATGATGAGTTCAAGTCCTTCCATGGCAGGCAAGTTCTATGTCTCGGTCCCCTCTCTCGACACAGATTTTAGTCTTATTATTGACTCTGCCCTTCCCTTTCGCAATGCACGGCCTTTGCCGTTCACTGCTATGTATGCACCTTCCCTTAAACTTTCACCTTCAGATTCTGACATGTTTTGAATTTAATGAGAGGGCTTTTGGCGCATAGAGGAGAAGCTACTTTCTGTGCTTCGTGATGTCTTTCTTCCAACCCAGAGCTGCTGTCACAGTCTTTCTCTGACCATTGCCTGGACTTAAATGCAGCACAGTGCCTTGAACAATTTGTTGAATGTTGCAGGTACTACCACCCCAGCAATGCCCGTTTCTGGTTCTACGGTGACGATGACCCAGAGGAGCGCCTGCGCATCCTAGACGGCTACCTCTCGGAGTTTGAGGCCCGCGAGGTCGACTCGACTGTCGGCCCTCAACCCCTGTTCTCGGTGGGACCACCACTGTTCCTGCCGCTACTCTCCATTCCACACCAACACATGAATGCCTTGGATGGCCACCCAGGCTCAATTCACTAGAGCATGAAACACCGTTTCAGATAGAATCGGTTGGTACATAAGGAAACGGTGTTTGCAGACCACCTATGTTACTAAACCTGATTTTGCACCGTTTCCTATTGAACCAACAAGCAGAAGTACTGGAAGGTCTGTAGGGAAGCATCAGACACCTCACATTGCAGTCAGCCAATATTTCTCTCACATGGATTGACGGGCATACTGCGGGAGTCGTGTCGGATGTTTCCTGCAAGACAGCTTTGTGTGCATTATCTTACTGTGAGAACATGAGTGACAATGACGTTTCAATTTCGACACCCACTATTCTCATGATAGAATATGTGCTGCAGGAGCCCAGGAAGGTGTCTGGCAAGTACGTGGCCGGGGAGGGCAGCGGCGAGGACCAGCCCAAGGCCTTCGTCAGCATCAACTGGGTGCTCACGGAGGAGCCCCTGGACGTGGAGACGGACCTGGCCCTGGGCTTCCTGGACTACCTGCTGCTGGGCACGTCCGCCTCCCCACTGCGCAAGGTGCTTCTTTTTCTATCAAGAATCCCATCAATTTTGTTCCTGTGGCGTTTCTGCCAAATGAGCATGGTTTGACTTTGCACATTTTGCATGTAGACTGCCAGGACGTCCAATGTGAAAGCTGAATGAGTCATCGTGGCCTCTACAGCTCCGAGTCTGTGATGTGACCCCACACTCTGTGTCCATCCAAGCATATCCCTTGCAGAGCAGTGAGATTGCGAAGTAGGAGGGACAGCAGTTCTGTGCGGAGGCCCCAGTAGCGAGGTTCGTCTGCATCGTTCGCTGCCGGCTGAGGGGGTTGGTCCGTGCAGGCCCTGAACGACAGCGGGCTGGGGGAGGCGCTGATCGGTGGTGGCCTCATGGATGAGCTGCGGCAGCCCGTGTTCAGCCTGGGGCTCAAGGGAGTCGACCCCAAGAACTGCGAAAAGGTCAGACCTCCCTTGCTGCATTCCATGTCTTTTGGGAGTTGCTGGTCAGGCTGCACGCCTGTCCTTCTGGAATTCAAACTCCGTGTGAGGGTGGTTGCATCTGATCATGGCAGCCTGACATTTTGAGAGCGTGAATTCCATGCTGGAGTTGCGATTGTGCTTGCTCGCTGCAAAGATCTTGCCAATTGTCAGAAAGTGGTTCCATGACGCTGGCAACGTCCCTCATCCCAGGGGACCTTGTGGTGAATGTAGCGCGTCTCAGCATGAGAAGTGGAGGGAGTGAGTGCCTGAAAGAGGGCATCCAAAGAGGCCTTGAATGATCCAGGCAGGAGGTGGAATCACCATTGAACATACATTCTGAATGTCATTGCACTGTTCTAATTTGTCACAAATCTTTGTTCCACACTTGATCGGGAAACGTATCAGTAGCAGAGCCACATGCCCACTGTACTTGAACCATGCAGGTGGAGGAACTGATCCTGGGCAAGCTGGAGGAGTGTGCACGTGAGGGCTTCAGTCCCACCGCGATTGAGGCGGCCATCAACACCATCGAGTTCTCGCTGCGCGAGAACAACACAGGCAGCTTCCCGCGGGGGCTGTCGCTGATGCTGAGGGCCTCTGCCGCGTGGATCTACAACCGCGACCCCTTCCGCCCCCTGCAGTGGACGGAGGACCTGGAGCGCTTCAAGGTGTGATCTGAGATTGCTGTTGTAGGCAAGCAGCTTCGAAAACGGTGGTGTTGAGGTTTGATCGGCTTTACGGATGCACCTTCATGTATGCGAGCATTTACAAATGCTCCAAGGGGGGTTGTGAAAGTGCATAGGGGGGCAGATAGGATGCCCAGGTACTTTAGGATATCAAGTGACGGGGGAAAAGGAGTTTGGGTGGATAAGGAATGATTGGTGTGATATTTTTGCAAAACAGTATCTTCCCATTTTGAGTGTCTCTTGGTGTAGCCAACTTGGACCTTGATTGTGGAAGGAATGAATGCGATTCCATTGGCATGCAGGCGAGGGTGGCTTCGGGAGAGGACGTGTTCGGGCCCCTCCTGCGCAAGTACCTGCTGAACAACGCCCACAGGGTCACGGTGGAGCTGCTGCCGGACGCGAAGCTGGGTGCGGAGCAGGAGCAGGCGGAGAAAGACAAGCTCAAGGCGTACCAGGTGACCATTTTGGTATTCAGTCAGGAAACGACTGGTACTTGGGTAGTCTGTCACCGATCTGATGCTGTGTCTGGATTTGGCAATAGCTTCGAGAGTTTGGCATTCTGTGGCTGGGATCGAAGGGGAATTTGATGCATGAAGATTTATTGTTGGGCAACTGCATGCATGGGACCCGTGGCATGCCCATTGTTGGGCTATTTTCTGGGAGTTGTGTCCCCTGGGCAAATCAATCACAATAAATTTCGCAGATTCTCTCTTAAGGCTCTGACTAAGGGATGTGAAAGGGGGGGGGGGACCTCTGAGATACATTGACGAGGACCTGATGGGCGGCTTTTGTGAAGTGTGGTTTGCCTTGCATCGCAGGAGGCTTTGAGCCCTGATGATGTGGAGGCTGTCATCAGGCAGACGAAGGAGCTCAAGGAGCGCCAGGTACACATTCTCTCAAGCATCGTCAGCCCACTGTTGATTCAATTGTTCAGTTGCAGCCCTCGTATGTTTGGTTGGGGGTTCATTGCCAGGGGGAAGAGGCATGCTTTCGCAGGCTTTGGGGCCTCTTGCTGAATTTCTCACTCTGATCTTTGTGTCGTGACATCATGCTCATCCATTCTGAAGCCCTGCCAGTGTTTCCTTCTTTATGCCCCTGACACACCCATGAAATCATGTATGTGTTGCAAAATAACAGCGTAATCTGTGCAACATGGGGAAGTCTTGTCTCCTCTGATTTCTGAAAGAAGCAATCTGGGAATGTGCATTTGGGAGGCTCATGTAATTCAGGTTTCCATGCATTGCATCTGCCCTACCTTCCTCCTTTGCAGTTTTTCACATTTGTAGCAGGCGACTGATCCTTTTCCCTCATGAACTTGTCAACAAAATGATGATACTCATCTGATCTAAGCCTTTGCAATGAGAATCCCTTCACAGAACCCTGTGACCACCTCCAGCCTACACCTGCCTCCTCAACAATCCACCATCCCAACCATCTTGAACCTCCCACCTTCGGATTACTCCATGTCACCCCTGAATGCATCCCACCCCCCCTGCAGGAATCCCCCGACCCCCCGGAGGCCCTGGCCTGCATCCCCAGCCTGCAGCTGGCCGACATCCCCAAGTCCGCAGAGACGGTGCCGTCCACCCTCACGGACCTCAGCGGTGCAGAGCTCCTTACGCACGATCTCTTCACCAACAACATCGTGTACCTGGAGGCGGCCCTCAACCTCAAGCCCGTGCCCACCCACCTGCTGCCCCTGGTGCCCCTGTTCAGCAGGTGAGGAGTCGTTCTTGACTCTCGTCTCAGACATGCCGACTGACCTACACGGCAGGGTGCCAAACCTCTCTTGCTGGACGCACAATCAAGCACGGATACGAAAGAGTAGTGCTTCCCGCCCTCCACTGATTGTTGTCTGTGCCCGGAGCATATCCGTGATCCATCTTCAGTTATGCTGGAAGCCATGCACATCAATCCAATCTCATCAGAACAAAGGTTCCCTGTCTGAAACTGACTTTGACAACAAGATCTCTGAAATCTTGCCACTCGTGGAATGCTGCTGAATACCTTGCATCTGCGTCCAAAATGTGCTGGCATGCAGGTGCTTGACACAGATGGGTACAGACAAGGAGACCATAGTGGAGCTCACAGAGCGCATAGGCCGCAAGACGGGCGGTGTCTCTGTCTCGCCATTCACCTCTGACATCAAGGGGCAGGCAGACCCGGCAGCCTACCTGGTACCCCTCCTCTCCTTGTCTACAGCTCTCTCTGGCATGTTGGTGTTTTGGAAGCTCATTTTCCCAGCTTGGCAAGTTGCTGTAGAGTGTTTTGCCTTGAAAGCCACCATTAACTTGGCAATTTACTGTTTATTGCATCCACCAATTCTTGAACATGAGAATATGGCCTTCCTTAAGTCTAAGGTCTTGCTTCAGATGTGCTGAGCCTTGAAGGGAATAGTGTGGTTCAAAAAAAGGGAAGGCAATGTCCTGACCTCATGATGTGATGTGGATTTTCGGACAAAGCTCAGGTGAAGTGTTGTTGATATCTCGTCTGTCAAGTACCAACCAGGCAAGGCTGCTGTGACAGAGCGTTCATTCAAGATCACACACTGCAGGTCATCAGGGGCAAGGCCACGGCAGACAAGTCTGGGGACCTGCTGTCGCTGTTCCACGACATCCTGCACTCTGCAAAGCTGGACGACCAGGCCAGATTCAAGCAGGTAAAACGTGCTTCTGTGAAGTATTTAGATATTCTGTGCTCTCTGCACTCTTTTGCACGGAGATTGTCTTCAAGTGTGCCCATGGGTGAGGGGGAAAGGTTTGAGCATCTCTAGTTATGCAAATTGTGCTTCAATGAAAGTCGCATGGTTGCACTGGAAATTGGTCTAATGGCACCAAGAGGGCTGACATGGGCTTCATAATGCTCTGTGTCCACTGGCTACTGCATGGCAGAAAGCACTGCAGAAGCAAAGAGCATCACATCTTCCTGGACCCTACTGATGTATTCAGTTGTTGTGCCCAGATGGTCCTGGAAACAAAGGCGGGCTTGGAGTCTGGCATCATAGGGGCGGGGCACCGATTTGCTGCCAGCCGCCTGGATGCACAGAGGACCACCGCTGGTTGGGTTTCAGAGCAGATGGGGGGGCTCTCCTACCTGAACTACATCCGGAAACTTCTCCCTCGCGTGGAATCAGAGTGGGACGCAGTGAAGGTGCGCCTGTTGTATCTCGCATCTCTGACGGCTTTTGTTGTGAGATCGCGGCTTGGATCGAAATAGTACTGCTCCTTTGCTTCAGAATTTCTGCTCCCTCCCCCCCCCCTCTCCCCTCCCTCCACACACCCAGCTTCTCAGAAAAGAGCCTGCTCATGATAATCTTGCCCCAACGTATAGATGCGGGATTTTTGGTACAGTTTTGCTAAAATTTTGTTGATGCAAGTCCAAGACAAATCAATCATGCTGCATTCACCTTGCCTTGAACTGCTGCTTAGCATTCATCCATCCCAGGCGACACAACCCCTGAAATTGTCACACCCATGCAGGCGGATCTGGAATCCATCCGGCAGGTGCTGCTGCAGCGCAGGGGGGCCATAGTGAACGTGACGGCGGACAGTAGCGCCCTCACCGCCGCCCAGCCCCACATCCAGGGCTTCCTGGACTCCCTCCCCCAGTCGGCCGCCGAGAACGCCGACTGGTCCAACCGGATGCCCCTGCTGAACGAGGCCATCACCGTGCCTACTCAGGTATCCCCCTTTCGAATTTCTCCCCAAAATCTCATTTCTCGCTTGATTGCGGCATGAGTTTCACTGCCTGAAGCCATGGCTGCTGAGAAGTGATGATGGCAGCACGCCTCACAAGAAAGGTGGTCTAAGTGGGCAAAAGTCGAATTACACTAAGGATGCAGGCGACCAGCTTTCAGACAGCAGCTATGTGAGCATGGCCGACTGATCTGCATTGTCTCAGCTTCAGTACAACAAAAGCTGTACTGACTGCAAAGGCCTGACAATTACAGGTAAACTACGTGGGTAAGTCGGTCAACCTGTACGAGGACGCAGGCTACCAGCTCTCGGGCAGCAGCTACGTCATCAACAAGCTGCTGGGCACCAGCTGGCTGTGGGACAGGGTGCGCGTGTCGGGGGGCGCCTACGGGGGCTTCTCCGACTTCGACTCCCACAACGGGATGTTCACCTTCCTGTCCTACCGGGACCCCAACCTGCTGAAAACGGTGCTTTCTCCCACCTTTGAAGTCAAATTTCATGGTCCTCTCAGACCTTGCAATTCATTCCCTTCCTCCTCTTCCCTTCCAAGCAGCAGACTTGCACATGAGGCTGTGACGCCAAAATCAAGCTACTGGCCAAGTGTCCCACCACTTTCAAATACCAAGCTCAATCCTATGTCAGACTTCATGACACATCGGTAGGTGGACATGTGTGGCATTGCAGCAGGATTCCACCAATCATCGCTCCACAAGAAGCAGGAGATACAGTCGTTGATCTCAATTTTCGTCCGGCTTAATATTCACTAGGTACAGAAGCAGTGACACGACTGATTCTAGGTATATGAGGTGTTGAGATGCACGTGCTTGGTGACCGAGAGAGGTGGACGAGTCCAACGACACACTAGGTGCAGAAGCAGTGACACGACTGATTGTAGGTATATGAGGTGTTGAGATGCACGTGCTTGGTGACCGAGAGAGGTGGACGAGTCCAACGACACACAAAACTTACGACTATTTTGACTCTTTGGCTCAGAAATCGATTATTTATGTCTGTCTCTTCAACAAAAGAGATTGGAAAAAACAGCGCGGACATTTCGTGGAAGCCCCATGTCCAAAACGACATGATGTTCAGGTGGACGTGTACGACGGCACGCCGGACTTCCTGCGGCAGCTGCAGCTGGACCAGGACGCGCTGAACAAGGCCATCATTGGCACCATAGGGGACGTCGACTCCTACCAGCTGCCGGACGCCAAGGGCCACACCGCCTTCATGCGCCACCTGCTCAAGGTGTCCACTCCCCCCCCCCCCCCCCCCCACTCCTTTCGGAAAAGCCTTCGAGGGTTGAGCTTCCACACCATGCATGCTCCATTGAAACTGTACACACGTCAAGTTTCTGTACGATTTGGCCATACGCAACGCAAATCGAGGAAGACGTGATGACCCAGCTGCTCCACGTCTGCTGTTCTGAGTGTGGCTGAGCATGCGCCACCTGCTACAGGTGACGGATGAGGAGCGCCAGCGCAGGAGGGAGCAGATCCTGGGCACCTCCCTCAAGGACTTCAGGTGCGTCTTGGCTTTCCTCCTCAGCATGCACGGCATCATCATGACTGTTGATTTGCAAAAGTCTTTTGCATGCTGTGTCGCCAGCCTGAATATATATACTATGCTGTAAAGTCGAATACAACTCACTCCTACACAGCCTTTGTGGCTGATGGCTTCGCGGTATTAATCATTCGGTACCTGAGTGCTTGCTGTGCCTTTCCATTGGTCCAGATGGTCACGCTCTCTGCATTTATGGGCTTCATCTCATGTCCTTTGTGGCAGGGACTTTGCGGAGGTGCTGGAGAGCGTCAAGGGGGAGAAGGGCAAGGTGGTGGCCATCACCTCGCAAGAACGTGCACAGGCAGTCAACGAGAAGGAACGTCAGGGCTTCTTCGATGCCATCCACAAAGTGCTGTGATGATTGATTCTTGTGACTGTTTGTTGCCCCACTTCTGCATACGTTCTGTGTGACCTCTCAAGGCCATCTGGGGCAATGCATCAATCAAGCATCCCTTAATTCTTCATCAATCACAAAGCAAGATTGTTGTGGGGTGCTTGGTTTCGCTGCTCTGTATGAGATTGACATGCTCAACTTTGCACCAAATAGCTTGACAGGTGGAGGATAGGTACTGGCTGATCTGGCGCTGTGACAGTTCACTGCCGGCAGACCACAAAATATTGGACTTGGCAATTTATTAGGCAAGATTGGATAAGATTCTAATGAATGTCGGCCGGTGAGGACAAGGTTGTCAGGAACGTGAAAGGAAACAAGGGATGAAGCGTCTAGCACATATCTATGCAAGGACTCTGATTTCGTAGAGATCTGTTTGGCTCAGGTACTGGTGGCTGCAACAAAATTAGATAATAGGTTGCACTTTTATATTGTGATCACAATGGAGTGGTCTACAGATGCATGCTCAATTCCCCAAAACTTTGATACAAACCACCAGATCTGTGCGTTGTCTAGTACACCTGGACGGCAAATGGCAAGTCTTCTGAACTTGTAACAACCAATCATGCAGACAACAAAACATCAGTAAAAAGCTCACTGGCTCTGAAACAGTCTGCGAATCTGGTCGACATTAGTGGGAATACGCGTGACGGGGCAACAGCCGTAGCGCGACACGTGGGCAAACAGGCAGGGGTAGCAGAAAACATAGCCGGAGGGGACCGCCATGGCGGGGTTGGTGCGTTTCTGGCGGCATAGGGGGCAGGTGTCCGGGTTGCGGGGGAGGGCCACCCCATCCGGGTGGGGTCCCAGCAGAGGGGGCGGCGGGGGCACCGCCAGATTCTTCTGCAGAGCCAGTTTCTGCTCGGCCGAGGTGTACCACCACTCCAGCAGCTGCAGGACAATCCGACTGAGAGATGAGCGTGCCTGATGCATGGGATTTGAGACTACCGAATGAAAAGCAGATGTCAAAGCATGAGCCTATCATACAGTGACCAAACTCAATCTCAGATACAACAGGTTCAAGAACAAAGCCTCACCGTCAAGTCGGAGGGTCGGCTTGGCCCAAAATTTGCGCTGAGATTCAGCTAATCAGGTTGTGATGGTGCATCCAAATTTGGAAGCCATGGCGAAACAAAGCAGTGTGTCCCAAGGAACACAGATCAACTTGCAGCGAGCGCTAGCAAGCACTTTACTCATGGAGTGGGCAGAGATGGCTTGATGATAGGGAAGGTGAGGCACAGGCGGGTGAAGGGGGCCAAGGGCACCTTGAAGGCGAACACTGCCAGGATGAGGGCGTTGCGGGTGTGGTCCGCAAACAAGTGGCCTGCCCGCATGGAGAGGCGCCTCAGCCAAGCGATCAGCCAGAAGCCCTGCCCCGTCCGCCGCAGCTGCACCCTGCGACTCGCGTTCTTCTGCCTCTCCGAGCTGGCCTGCAGAAGAACCAAGAGTTTGATTTGGAATGAAAGACATGCGTGTTTGTGAGATGCGCGAAGAGGAGGAGGGGGAGAAGGGTTTCTATTCTGCTGTCAAAACCAATCACCAAACATTTGCCAAATCACACGGCAAACATTTCAATGGATGCATTCTTCGCTACGCATGCTCTGCTTGCAAATGCAGCAAACCACTGAACACTTCCGATGTGCTGCCAAGGAAAATTGCACACGTTCAAGTGCAAGTCCTCTACTCCATGCTGGCTGTTCCTTACAAGTGCTGCATATGAGGAGACAGGTGAGCCCAAGAAAAGAAAAAAATGCTCGTATGCACATGCAGCCTGGTGGTGTGGCTCGCCTGCGCTCTGCCTGTCAGGCTGGCCAGCAGGGCGGTGCTGTCAGGCGGCTGCGACTTGAGCCTCTCATGCAGCTTGTGCAGTTTGGCCTGCAGGTACGGGAGACCCACCTGCTCCCAATATATAGGTCAGTGTCCCTGATGTACTGACAGCGATCTCAAGACCAGGGTGGCCTTGGAAATTGGCCTTAGGTGCTGACTTACTGGTGACAAGATAGAGCCTTGAAGCTTCAGAGCCCCTGATAGCACATGATTGGCAATTGCACAACAGGCTATCATGCTGCTGAAGCTTGCGCGTCCAGACAGGTGATACAGACGGAAGGAAACTTCGGCACCAAAGAGCAAGAAGAATGGACTTTGGGTTTCTGCGCTGCTGGGGCAGAATGGGCTGCCCTGCTCACCATCCGACCAAAGCAGCCGTCCCCATCGCAATCATTCTCATGCCATCCAACCCAAGCAATCCACGCCCTGGCTGTTCGATTAGCTCGATACAGGCATCATCAAGAGGAATTTCCCACCAGCTGCAGCAAAGCCAGGCGCTGCTGACCGCTGGACAGGCTCTCCTGCTTCCCGGAGTCGTCCCTTGCGTAGGGTGCCCTCCTCAGGCCATAGAGGCCATCCGAGAAAGAGGCGCTCCCTGAAGAGGAAGAAGGAGAATTTATATTCAAATTGTCCAGCCACATCAGGCTGATCAGATGACTCATGCAAAGAAAGGCTGGCAGCGGGAATCAACAACGCAAAAAATGCACCAAGGATGCTACAGTAGATGAACAACATATGGTCTTCGTTTCTATGACGTTTGCAGACAGAAACATGCAAAATTCTTTGCTCGACTAGAGATTCACTGTCTGAGAGGTTTCTGTCGGGCGAAAAATGCTGCTGGATTTGTGTTCGATTGCTACGAATTGCATAGGATGTTTGTGGCTGATGCCTGGATCTGTCTGAGTCCAATGAGTCATCCATGGCTCCCCCAGACAGCATATATTCACTCATTCACAAAGCATGGGGGGAAATAGAAGCAAACTCCAACCTGAGGCCAGGCTTTGGCGATCCAGCACCCAGGCTATGAGGGCCGCCAGCTCGTCCTCGTAATTGAGGAGACGGTGGAGGTAGTGCCGCCGCTGGGCAAATACCTGCGCAAAATGCATTCCACTCAATGCTGTGATAAATCTGCAGGTAACTGACCAAATAAGTGAGGAATTATCACATCACATGAGGAATGAAAGCCTTGCTTGAGGTTCATGCAAGAGATTTGGCACCCCTCCTTGCATTGCTGGTGCCTGCCGGATGCTTAACCAAGCGTGATTCCCTATCTTGTCTTTGACACGTTCAATCAGAACTTGTGTTTGAACTTCCACAAGCCAACGCCAAGATCCCTCAACATTTGATTCTGAGGCGAATAATCAAGTGGACAGCGTGGATAAAATTCTCAAGCATCTCACAGTGCATCATAGCATTGATCACGGCGGAGCTAATATATCCACGCCTGTTGTGCACGCCGCTCTGCTGATACCGCTGTATATTTGCAAACATTCTCTCGCAGGTCGCCCATGTCCCCAGCCAAAGTAGAGATGCTGATCAGTACAACAATCCTGGGTTTGCTAAGATAAGATCTTGGAGACAAGCAACAACAGTGCTTTGTGGAAGGTGGAGCCTGTTCCTCCCCACAGAGGATTCTTTGTTCTAGCAGGTAGCTTGAGCAGCTTACCGAGAGGGAGTAGATTGTGGCTGCCTTCAAACTAGGCATGAGGCTGTCGGCAGCACTGATCTCGAAGAATGTAGGCCTGGTGGAGCTGTCTCCTCCCAAAGAGACAAACGACATGCTTTCTTCTCTTCTTCTTTCCAAGCTCGTACCACCGACGGACTTCAATGAAGGTCAGATCAGCTCATTCATTGCTTGCTCGAATGGCGTTCTATTTCACATTCAATCTCGAGATTATTGACATCCTCTGGCGATGCCTCAGTATGATTCCTCGAGGGAATAGCTCAACATACCAGATACCCTCAATTTCAATTGACAATCCCAATTGCACCAATGGTGATCGTCTATCAAACAAATGCGAAGTCGCAAGATTTTGCTCCTCCTGAGTCATGTATGGCAAATCTCCACATGTGAATGATTTGTGAGTAGCCGTACAGTCGCTACTGCTAGACAGAGACATAAGAAAGGCCTTCTCCAGGTTGTGTGAGACGATTCCCAGCGCACCTCCACGCCAAGTCACATAGGCAAGCGTGCATGCGGCAACCTGACATAGATTCGGGCTGATTCTCTGAAGAGCGTGGAATGACAATGCGCCAAACCACTGCATTGGATCCAGACTCTATTTAGGTAAACGAAATGCAAGGGCAGGTCAATATGTCCCTGCATGGCAAGTCACTGGCGACCTCCACGGGACAATTCGGCAGGAAGGAGGGCGTCTTTGGGCAGAAGAGACTCCCTTTCTCATCTGGACACAATCGGAGGAGCCTTGAGCTCTTTAGAAGTAGCGCTGCAAAGCGTGTCAAGAAGAGCGACTTAGAAGAGGTAGGGACTCTATGAAGACAATCAAAAGACATGGCCTTGTGATCAAGACGCCCAAGCCTTCGTTGGCTGCATTGCCATGGCTCAGAAGCACTTAGACCCATCAAATGGAGCTTTTGAGTTTCAGCACACCCTCAGATTGAAAGATTTGATGCAAGTCGCTCTTCCAAGCTTCTCCTTAAGTGAGTAGAAGTCAAGGCCACACAATTGATTGCGTCTGTGAGGGGAGGGAATTGCTGCCCGAGCATAAGATGGTCAGTCATCGGACCGAGGGCAATCGTTTGCATGAATGGGCATCCATGAGCACCATGCTTGGGAAAAAACGATTTCTGTGTGATTGGCACTATTCATCCCCCTGGTGCCTCAGATGGAGATCCAGCTGGCCATCACCAAGAAGAAGATGGAGACCGCAGCTGAGGAGGAGCGCTTTCAGGACGCAGCAAAGTTCAGGGATAGACTGGAAGTGCTGCGGCTCGAGCAACGGTGGACCCTGCCACTACACTCATCCTTCAATTGAGCATTTCAGGCACTTGTGGAAGCAAGGACTGGTATGCCACACAGTGTGTTCCTGGTGACACCGTGTTCACATACAAGTTTTTATTTAAATTTTCATCCACAGCATATCAGCAACGAGGTCAGACTTCTGCAGGTGCATGGACGTCCAGCACAAGGAGGCGCTGCGAGACAGCATCTGTCACCGCATAGGCACCCCTCCTCCATTCACACACATGATCGGCCCTGGATGACTGCTTACATTTAGGCTGGACACTCGTACCCGTGATGTGGTTGTGGTATGACTCGGGACAAACCACTTGGCTTTCTTTTGCAGGAGGTCTGATAAGTCACAGAGCATACAAGTACAGGGGTGTCATTTTTGGTGTGCACCATTACTGCCAGGTACCTGCCTCTCCTTCTCTGCTTCCAATGACTTCCTTGTGCATTGCCAGAGACAAAAGGGAACGAGAGCGAGTAGTATCTGACACTGAGGGAAAAGGGATTTTGTCTTCTAAAAGACAAGGAGTGCGATCCGCTAGACAGGTGTCTCACGTCTTTGCATAAGTGCAATGGGCCCTGTACATGATTTTTCTTGATTGCATGCAGGCCTCTGAGAGCTGGATACAGGTGAAGCACGCCCAATTCTTAATTTTGTCATTTTCTCACATAGACTGCTGCGATTGCTTTCATGCAATCATCTTCCCGCCCCATAAGAAGGAAGGGTCGCTGAAGTACCTGTTAACAAAGTGGCACCCATTCCTTTTGTCCCCTGAAATCCTCTTGAATGCACCCCAATTCAGACTACCCCTCCTACTCTACACCGACATTTTCTGCGTCCAGCACTGGACTTCTTTCCCCGTCACCTTGAAAGGTCTCTCAAGTCATGCGACTACCTCAAAAGCCCTGAATTATTCCTGTGTGCAAGGTGGGGGAGAAAAGAGAAAAGGCTGGATTTTCTGAAATTTGGCATACAGTACAGACCTATCGCACGATAAGGGAGAACAATTTTCTTCAATTAACCCTATACCCTTCTTTTCAGAACAAAATCGAGAAGTATGGAGAAACAAAAAATGTGTGCTAATTTTCTCCTCCACCTCGGCTGTGTGTGCAGCAAATGCGGGTGGATCAGCTCCCCCAAGGCAGGCACCAGCCATTCTACCAGATTCTGGTAGATGAGCGGGATCGGCCGGGCACCATGGTCACGTACGTGGCCCAGGTGAGCTATGGATCAGAGATGGGGAGCTGTTACAGCAATTTGCAAATAGCACTGCTGGTGCTGGGTTCCACAATTGACCACCTAGAATCTCCTGCAAAGGTTAATTAGGAAATGGCAAATCCAGGTATTTGGGCTGATGACTGTGATATGAGAAGAGAAGGGGAGAAGGGATGGGGGGGGGGGAGATGGAGGCAGATGAGCTATATGCCCCATACATGACTGGGTGATTGTGGTGCCTCTGCAAATAGGTTTTTCATATTGAAGGGAACGGATTCTCTTTGGTGATAATCTGGCAATGGTGATGCGATGATGTGTCACGTTGCGGAAACCCAGGGCGTTCTGTAGGAGAACATTGTCGCTTTCGAGGGGAAGCTGGATGGCATGCAGACCATTCTGCACTCCCAGGTGAGGGCTTTTTCCGCAAAGAGGGCAGTTTCACGATCTAAGAGGGTGGATTGATGGATCTGCGACCTTGACCAATGAGGTCCAGGTGTGGTTTCACGCCCAATACGTGCCTTTTTTATTACATTTTCCTTAACTTGAGGTCTGCCACCGCTGACGAGTGCTCTGCATTCAGGTCGTCAAGATGTTCATCGGCTTTGATGAGGAGGAGGGAAAGTACGTGCCGAGACCAGACTTAGTAGGGCACTACCCAGACAGCCTTGAAGCGCAGGAGGCACGCTTGAGAGCTGAAGATTCCTAGCATTCCCAGAATCCCTCTTATGGCCCCACAGACTGGTTTCAGGTGGCAATGGTAGCGTGAATAGCGGTGAGAAGTTTGAAATTAGCGTAGGTGGCAGGAGATTATGGACAATTTTTGGGAGGTCACTGGCCTCTGCATCTTTGCGCAGCAGAGGAGCATAGAAGAGTGGGGACCTCTGCGACGTGTGTGTTGAGAACCTTGCTTGACAGATCATCCATTTTGACACCAATGACTCCTCGCCGCCCCAGTATTTTAGAAGCTGGAAGCTTTTAAGATTCGAAGAAGACTTGATTGTATATTTTGTGTGGACAAGCCTTGAGACACTGGGCCAGGTTTGATGTGATTGCCTGAGAATGAAACGCCCTTCTTGCTGAATGGCATTGAGAGGAGCAACAGTACAACGTGGAAAAGGAAAGATAGTTTTGTTGCAGTGCCGATCTCAAAGCCGATTTGCAATTGCACCCATTCTTCCAAGAAATACAAGATGAGACACCATCGTCAACTGAATCAATGGCAAGTTCGTTTAGCACCAAAATCAAGCACATTTCTTGATTATTCCAGACTAGATGGTCTACTCTTCAGCTTGCAATCTGAAGAAACTTGTAGTGAAGCACTGAAGAATACACCCTGATACATGCTGCCAAGTCCCAAAGCAGAGCGAAAGGGATCAGCTTCACTCCTATGTTGGAATCTACCTGGTCGCTGATCACCACAATTTCTGCTATCCAACGCTTTCAACTACACCCTGGGCCAAGTTTCTATGGAACGCCGCGGAGACTTCAAGCTGCCTATCAGTTTGACAAATTCCTCCTCCTCAGTGCCTTGCCCGCCCTCTTCCGCCTCTCCCGTGGTCCTGATGGCCATCCGCGATGGTCCTGCAACTTCGTCCACTCAAAGAGCGCTGCTGAGCAGTGCATTGCCATGGCGAGCTTTACTCGTTTTGGCTGAGCAAAGCGTAGGTAAAACGGTGTCCAAAAGCCGATAGTGAGTTGAGAAGAGGGAATTTAGGCTGAGCAAGAAGTGGGTCAAGTTGGTGGCCAGATACCGACAGTGAGTCTGGGAAGAGGGGATGATGGTCGCCAGTTCCTAATTTGTCAGGCAAACGAAAGAAGCCCAATGATATGAAGGTGCTGTACCTGGCCGCTCCCCCTCTCCATCCATTCCGTGACAACACTGTGTAGATGCCTGCTGCTGGGCCAGCGAATCCCCCACCGCCGGCTCCTGCCCCTGCTCGGCATCCTCTCCACCGCCCAAAAGGGGCGCTGTGACCTCGGTCACATCATCCTTGCTGACCTCCCTCCGTGGCACTAATGCAAGAAGCGGGAACAACACCTGCATGGAATGCACAAGCGCCTTGACCGAGGATATGCAAAAGGCCCAGAAACTCCCAGTGCAACACATCATGCATTGCCGGTCAGAAAGCTCTGTGAGGTCTCCTGAGGGTGGAGTGGATGTGGTAGAATATGAAGTGTGGGAGAGCATCTCTATGAAGCGACACATACAATCAGACTCAAGGGCTTGTTTGTTCTCTCTTGGAAACTATTGAAGGTGAAGCACTTCGAGCGCAAGATCTGTCCTTACAGAGGAG
>QAXI01000395.1:112319-126573 GCA_004335615.1 Chloroidium sp. JM
CCCCCCTCCCCCCCCCCCTGACCTTTTCCCCTTTTCCAGAATCCAACTTGCAGGATGTTCTCTGCCCAGGCTATGGACTCATCCCGGAAAGCCCAGACTATGGACCGCCTGAAATGCGGGGCTCACCGCCCAGCCACAGCACTGCGCCAGGGCAGTGATGAGGAAACAGGTGTCGAAGCCTGCGTGGTCCACCATGATCCCCCCCAGGAAGGCCGAGCCGCTCCAGCCGAACGAGGCTATCGAGTCGACGGCGCTCCATTTGCCCCTGCTCTTCTGCACCACCGTGATCAGGAGTCAGGAACGGCCATGATTTGCCTCACGGGAGCGGCAGAGCCGCAAGGTGCATATTTTGGGAGGAAAGGAGACTGGCTGCCTTTGCAGGCAAACAGGTTCTTTGCGTATTTGCACTCTGCAATGAGGCACTGGAGATGGCATGGCGGAACATGTGGGTGCGTGCAATATGTTAAAGACTTCTGTAAAGGATGTGACACGCCAAAGCAAGTACGAAACTGCCTGCTTGATTTTGAAGTCAAGGGGATTTCACCTTGGGCACGTAGTCCATCAGCACAGCCTTCTGAATTGGATACCCCGCATTGTTCACCCCTGCAGAGAAGGAAACTTGGGCACGAAGTTAATAGCGCCACAATTTGGCCTGAGCCACATGTACAAATATTACAGAGGGGAAATCCTCAGGCTCTCTGTTCCTGATGCATCCTTCTGACATCACGCTGGCCTTCCAAAATCCAAGCTATTCTGGGACAAGACTCTCATGTCTGGGGTGGGGGGTTGCTATAGGGGTCGAGCTTGCTGGAGCAGTCATGGCTCAAAGCCTGAGGGATCTGCTGATCATTTACTGTATGTTGTGGATATTAAATACAATGTCGATGTCTCCATGGATCAAAGGTGAAATCAAATTCCCTCTGCTGTGAGCAGTGCATATCGTTCTGAATTTTGTGATCTGGGACACGCTTCAAATTGCCGCTCCTTATGAAGATCTGTGAGGCATATTGACATCCCTGATCTCTGCAGTGAGCAGGAGGGTGCTGACCTGTGCGCAGGAGGAAAATGAAGATGATGAGAGGCGAGTTGGCCCAGAAGGAGGTGAAGATGCCCATGATGGCCATGGAAGAAAAGCCTATCAGCCGCAGCAGCAGCATGACCTGGATGCGACCTGCAAATAGAAAAACTTCAGCCGGTGAAAATGAACATGTACACCATGCGCGTCCAGCCCCCCGAAAGGAGAGAAGGTACACTTTGTGGTGATCCAAGACTGTAGCTTCCAAGAGTGTTTCAAGAGATGTGAGGGCAGACAGATTTGGACACTTGAGAATGTACACACACAGCTTTATCATCGGGGTGACTTTATACATCCCAATTGATAGAGGCTAGAAACCTTGAGAGCGCCCGTAACGCCTCAACTACTGGAGTAAGGGGCAATTCAGGGCTCTGCAATGAAGGGCAGGCAAGGCCTCCTTCCGTTCATCATGGCCAATGCAGAGAGAACATCACGAGGAAGCTTTTCGTCACCTCGCTGGACAGAACAGGAGGACTGGCCTCTTGAGGTTCTAGACTGGACAGGCATGGTTGGCTCACCAAGATAACGAGACAGATATTGTGCAAAAGTGGCGCAAAATCCGATGGCCACAGGCTGTGCGGCCATGAGGATGTTGACAGCGACAGGGCTGAGCTGCACCTCCTTTGCAAAGAAGATGGGGAAGAACCTGCGACGCCAATCAGGCTGACATTGTGTCCTGTAAAGGGACCTTGAGATTTGCAATCGCTTGCACTCCTGCCTTCCCCGCCCCGAGGTGCATCACTCAAAAATCGCATTTGAAATTCAAAGGAATATGAAAGTTTGGCCATGAGTGACTGGCAAGGTGAACAATTTTTGGGCCATCAGCAAACAGGGCATGAAGGCATGCAAAAGGAGGGGGGCGGGGCATACTTGATTGTACATCCAGAAGCCAAACCATAAATCACGTCAGATATGCTGAGAATGTAGGGGATCGAAGATTCCCCAAGGCACCATAGTTGTGGTCTCCTGCGAAGCCGCTCCCTAGCCTTGCCACCACCCTCACCCTCTCTGCTACACGTGTCTGCACCTGCAGCTCCTGCTCCTGTAATATTGTATTCTTTACGTCCTTTCCTGCTTGATCCTGCCAAGCAGATCCAATGAGTTGTGCAAGCGCGAGGGCACTTGCAACTGGTGACGGCGGCAAGCATGACATTTGTGGCCCACACACCGGTACTAGTTTCCACACCAGCTGAGAAAAACACTGGAAAGTTGAAGTTTGTAGAAGACACTTGAAATTTGGAGACTTATGAGCAGGAGATTCCATCCCTCTGAGTTTGAGCCTGAGAAGCTATAGAAACTGCTCAAACTCCAAAGCCTGCATGTCCAAAAACTCTGACCCCAGCCAAGATGAACTCCAAAGCAGAACTTCTCAATTCTCTCCGGATATTCACTTATTCAAGACAAACCACGTCGACACTCCACATTCCAAGCAGCTCCAATCATTCACATGCTTGTAAGTCAGGCTGAACCCTCCTCGTATACATTTTCCAGGAAGCAAACCTTGCTCCGAGGCAGCGGCTTCCCCATTGTGTGCTTCACTCTCCATGCCCAGAGACCGGTTGTCGTTGAAGAAAAACAGGGCGAGGATCGGGATGAGCGACCCAGCCATCCCGGCAAGCATGGCCTTCCCCAGTGTGCTCACCTTCCACTGGTTCCCATCTATCTGCAGGCAGCCATCCAGTTTGCAGGCAGGTGGCATCAAAGCAGCGAAATCTAGGACCGCAGATGCTCCTGAGACTGCTCATAAATGTATGGAGTGAAAAAAAGAAAGAAGGACAGCTCTGTGAAGCCATGGCAAGGAAAGATCGGGGGAGAAGAGCTCACGACAAATACAACTGCAGCTATGAGCGGGCCCACAGCCCTCCCCAGCATCGTCAAAAAGAACAGAGACGTGTACACTGCAGACCTCCCACCCGTGGGCACCTGCAATATACAACTTAAGTTTAGAAAAGCGCATGAAAAAGCAAACACCTCTCCCTCCACTCCCCTGTTGTACCCTTTGAAAACAAGCTAATACGCCAAAAGTGCATACTGTGACTTATGCTCATTCGAATTGCAAGCTCCTGGCCGCGCTGCTACCCTCTTGGCAACTGACAGGTCTAGGCTATATCCTCCACACAGTCAATGGGCTTTGCAAATGTCAACATTGTAATGGATGGGAAGGAGGCTCTGGGAACCCACCGAGTCAGCAAGTATGCTCTCAACAATCGAGCTGGATGCCTGGGTGATGCCCCAGAAGCTGTAGCCCGCACACAGCAGCAGGTACTTGATGTCCACGGATGGAAGAATACTGAGGTACACTTTGGGAGCCAACACAGCACTGCTGAGAAGCGCCATTGCGACTGCACAAGGGCCATGGTTGACAGTGCTTTACGCTCAGACTGAGACAGGATGAGCTGACTTTGCGTTAACTTGCCAGATAGAATGTCAGGGTTGGAGCCACACATCAAGATGTCACGGTGTCAGAAATTGTCAACACAAGCAGTCATGGCTGTCAGCAAACAAAGATGCATGATTTGTGGAGGATGAGGAGGATTGAGATATGAATAGCCATCCCAGGTAGTCCCCATTGATGAATAAATGCACAATCTTCACTAAACAAATTCCATGCTGACATGAGACTGTGTTGTCCCTGGCGTGCAATGCCCCCTTGGTTGCAAGGGCATCAGCAGAAAGGAAGAGCTCACTGAATCCGGTGATTCCAAAAGCTTTCAGCACCAAGTCTCTCCGGGTGCGGTCAGCAATGTAGCCGCCCGGGAACGATCCCAGGGGTATGCACAGCCCTTGTATGCCCTGTATGAGCCCCACCAGGGTATTGCTCTGCCCTTCAAGGTAGAAAATGTAATTCGACCCAGTGCCTGCATTGGATTCATTTTCTCGTGTCAGAATGCCCACTATGTCGCTCATATCAATTTAAACAACTGATCTTGTCCTTGTTTGGGAAAGTGGAGGATGTCTGCTGTGCGAATGAAGACAAAGTATCCTACCAGAATTCCACATGCCTTGTGTGACGGAGAAGCTGACCCTGTGAACATATGTCATCTGCGGTAGAAGGGAAGGAATTTAGTATTTAAGGGTCTTTTAACACATCACATGTTGGTGATCGAACTATAGCCACACTTTGATATTGTTGACATCCATGTGCTGGCAGAATAAAGAAAGAGCCATATTGCTGAATGCACTATAACAGCTATGAGTCTTAGTTCAATCGGGCTTACCAGAAGGTTGTGATTCCATCCCTTTCGCTCCATCTGCAGCTCCTCGGTCAAGGCTTGCTCCTTCCAAGCTCCTTTCTTTCCTTTCGCAGCTCAAGTGACGGTCTACAACTGTTTGAATGCAACCTTGACAAAACAAAAATCCCTAATTGACGAGCCGCATTCACCCGAAGAGTCGTCTTTCACGACATTGAAGTTGTTGGAGGTCTAAGCATCATTTAGACCGGCATTTAGACCGGCCACGCAGGTGGCCTGCCAAAACCCCCTGGATTCCTACCCCTCCCTCCTTCCCTCTTTCTCGCGGAAAAGGCCTGGAGCTGTCGTACAGAAATGAATGGCTCGCAAGTCTCGAAGACAGCGGTGTCATTGTAGTCGTACCCAGCTTGGCCAAAAAACGACGGTATATTTGGAGCACTGTCGACTTTATGACGTCATGATAGAAATTCCCTGCGCATCCAGGCTGTAAGCCATTTTCTGAGGTCAGAATTGCGTAGAATAGAATATAAGAGAGCTGCGGGGGCTGCAGGTGTCCTCTGAGCACCCTCAAGTCATCAACGGCTGCAAAGCTTGGGAGTCGAGGTATCTTCGTGTACTATACCGCAAAAGGTGAGCTACGCTCTCCAGTCAGCCTTATCCAAAGCTCAAGGATGGGCAGGCGCAAAGCTGTTGCCTTTTGCAACCCGTTTCTCCGCACTTTCTAACCCACCATCTTACATTATACTGAAGGATTCTGAGCCAATTGGACTCAGAGCACCTTGCAAAAGCAACGAAATGCTCCATAACGCAGTCGAAATAACGAATTCAGCATTCTTATTGCGCTCTAAAGCCACAATTTTGGCTCCAACCTTAGTTCTTCAGCCAGCACCAGCATTTTGACAGAGGAGCAAATACACTCACATCATGCTTGGGTGTGCCTTTTGCCGCGGTGCACACAATGCAAGGTTTGTACAATTTAAAGTAAAGGAAGTGCGTCCCTGAAGTGATTTGATATGGAGCATATTCTGTCTTGCTGCAGGCACCCGTGAGCTATGGCAGAGAGCTTGATGGAGTCAAAGTTCGTGACCGACAAGATCCCAGCTCTGAACCCCATGAGGACTCACAGCCGCAACCTGAGCTGGGGGGGCCAGGGAACGCCGCTGGCACGGAAGCTGTCAGCCTCCCCAAAGGTGAATAGATGTTTCTCTTGTGACTTTGATTCCACTGTGGGCCAGCAAAGAGCAGACACAAAGCCATCCCAAAGTTTTTGTGGTACTGGAAAGCACATGAGAAAGTGACATATTGTAGAGCCAAACGAACCCACCATCAGTAACACAGGAGAAGGGAATTGCTTCATCGTTCATAGGAATGCGGGCTGCAACGCAGCCACATATACTTCCTCTCTTTCTGACACATTTGCCCCCCCACCCCCCTCCCTCTCCTTCCGGAAGCCTGGAGGGAAAACTAATCACCTAGAGTGCAGTGGCACATTGTCCTCTAACAATCTACTGCACCCCACATGTCAACCCCTTGATAAGGAAGCAATTGTTTTATGGAATACGGCAAAAAGGACTTGTAGCAGAGGTGGCAGAGGGATAACTTGATTTCGGTGTCTGCAGGTGGTGAGTGCCCTGGCAAGCAGTCATGGACCACACCGGCGCTCAGGCAGCCTCATGCAGGACTTCGCATCGGACTTGGCTCTTGACTTCAGGTGAATAGAACACACAAGAAACCTTAATTCTGGTTTGCTTGGTAGCAAGTTGACCTGATCAGATGATGGTGTGGATCTGTGTTTGTCTTGCAAATCACGCAAGTTGCATTGGAGGCGGGGGTGGCTTTGACAGGCAACAGAGAACTGCCAAGCTGTCGAGCAGACTCCCTATCATGAGGGTGTAATAAAATTGGAAATGGAAGTTGCAATGGAGCAGAAAGGCAGACCTTGGAAGTGCAGAGTGCAGCAACTAACAACCAACATGTGCAGGATTGCAAGGCATGCCAGCGGCAGCCTGGCCAGCATGGAATTGTTCCGTGTGCCAGAGGACAAGATGCAGCAGAACATTGATTTCCTGGAGAAGATCATCGAGAAGGGCCACAATGCTGACCAGGTTGCCTTGGCAGCAGCTGAGGTCCTGCCAGACGCGAAAATTGGTGCTTCCTCCCTCCCTTCCCCTTATCCCCCTCCCCCTCCTCTCCCACCCCTTTTGTAACATCTGCTGGTGTCACCTGATGCACTGCTTTCTTCCAGCCACATTCTCGCCTTGAAGATGTGTGGTACAAGCTGTACGGGGATGCTTGGACCTGAAGATTAACATGTCGACTGTTGCCTGCAGACATCCCGGAGCCTGGAACTCCAAAGGGAGATGAATTGCTGCCAGTGGTCATTGCCCACGCACATTCCGGATTTGGGACACAGCAATTGGTGAGTTTACCCATTAGCTTGGAATTTCGGGGTCTCAGCAGTAGACCCAGGGCTTTTGGAAGTGTATATGCACCTCTGTGTTGGAATAAGCGAGACAAATTTGACAGCACTTTGCTGGTGAACGCGGAGTTCCTTGGTTTGCTTCCCCAGTGATTTGTCATGGTGATTCTTGATCAGGCTAATTTACAAGAGATCTTGAAGAGGTGGTAGATCCTGTAGCAGAGACAGCCGGACAGACCTGCCGGCTCAAATGTGGACCAATGGAGGAGAAGAGTCCTGGAAGGATCGTGCTTGCCGAATGTACGCTTCTGCCTTGTGAGAGACAAGTATTATGAACAGGGAGAGGATGGCACGTTTGACTACCGCCTCTTCATGACCGAGGATGGAGAGGTGGCTTCCTTCTGGCACGACATCCCGCTGGACAACGGGGACGGGACTGTCAATTTTGTGTGCGAGATCCCCAAGGAAACCAAGGCCAAGATGGAGGTCGCCACGGCAAGTCACTCTCAGAATTGCTACTGAGCTCAGGATCTGCGCCAAGTAAGTGTGGGGTTCTTTAAAAGTGCTGAGAACAGGCCAGTATTTGCACTGCTGAGAAATAAGTTTCATAGTCATGTTAGACGCTGCTGGCAATTTGCATTGGGAGGGTCTGCAACACAGGAATGAATGCCCCACCTGCTGTGTCTAGCATTCAGATCCACGATTCAAGGCAGGTCAGTTCTGAACCACTCACTGCTGCTGCATGCATTGCTGAGCTTCTGAATCACATTTCCCGTGCATAACTGAACAAAAGCCCTTCCAGAACCAGTCAGAACAGCAGCAGAGCAGCTTCTGCTCACAAGATCTGCTTGTTCGTTGGCAAGCCACCAGGGTTAATGTCCTCTGCCCGTCTATCGACTGCAGCCCTTGAGCGATGCTTTGCAACTTACTCTGTACTAATTATATGGCTTGGTTTCTGCAGAAGGAGGAGCACACGCCCATAAAGCAAGACATCAAGAAGGGCAAGCTGCGGGACTACCCCTACAACATCAACTGGAATTACGGAATGCTGCCGCGCACCTGGGAGGACCCGGAAGTCTGCCACGAGGACCTGGGAGGCATCGCGGTGAGTCTAGGCCATACCTGTCCTCCCCTTGAATTGCGTAGGTCTGTGTGATCGTGGAGTGAGGCACTGTAGCACCGCCCTTGACTATTTTTTGGATAATGGATCATCTTGAAATATACAATGCCTGGAGTGGGAAAAAGCAGTGGAAGGAACTAAATTTGATAAGCCAGCTCAGACTACGACCCCTCAGACCTCAAAGATTTTCTAGGACCTGCACAAGGACGTTGTTCCAGATGTTCTCAAATTCATAACGTCAAGGCTTTTTGCTGCTCAGGGTCAAAATAAATTGATAGTAAGGACTTCCAATCATCAGGACCTCACAAGAAGTTCAGGCCTTCTCCCTGCTTATTGTGGCCACCATCATCTGGGGGAGATTGGCGAACCATCCTCAATTCTCTCCAGGGCCCAGAGTTAGTCACCCGCTGCAAAAAAAAATCGGATCTCTCAATCTGGCAATGGTGACCCCCTCGAGATGTCATGACTGTTCCCTTGCTCAGGGAGACAACGATCCGGTGGACGTGGTGGAGATCGGCAGCCAGCAGCTGGAGTGCGGCAAGGTGTACAAAGTCAAGGTGCTGGGCGCGTACGCGATGATCGACGAGGGGGAGCTGGACTGGAAGGTGATTGCCATCCGGGTGGACGACCCCATGGCCCAGTACCTGAACGACATCGACGACGTGGAGAGGTGGGCTCTGTCCTTGGTCAAATTCTGGCATTTTTACACCTTTGCATCCCTTGCATGCCTTCAAGTCCTTCCACTGCTTCCTCATGCCATGGTGTCCTGTGCTTGATGAGCGCCAGTAGTGCGAGACATAGGACACAGGTGACAGTCAGAGACAAGAATTGGCTAATGAGCGTTCTGCAACCTTGCTTTCAAGTAGGGCTGATGGGCATCCTAGGCTGGGATGCAAACAATGAACCAATCTGCAAAGATCTGTGCAAAAGCACTGAAGCTTGTCTTGGAGAGCATTAAAAACTGACTTTAGGGCGACAAGGGTGCGGAAAGTCTGATATGTCTGAGCAGTGGCCTTGGATCGTGCAGGAGGATGGAGGGGGTGCTGGAGAAGGTCATGGTCTGGTTCCGGGACTACAAGATGCCGGATGGCAAGCCTGCAAACAAGTTTGGTTACGACAGCAAGCCCCAGAACAAGGAGGTGAGCACCGGGGCTCTGGCTCTCAATGCTGGTATGCAATCTCTGGGTCTTTCTCATCGGCTTCGGCTCATTCTAATGTCATCCACATGCCCAGGAATCTCTCGGAGAGAATGCAGACTCACACCTATCTTGTGATTGAATTTTTGCTTTTTCTTTAGACTGACACCTATCTTGTGATTCATTTCCTGCTTTTTCTTCAGGTGGCAGACAGGGTCATCGAGGAGACTGGGGAGGCATACCGGAACCTAATGGGAGGCCACCGCCAGAACAAAGGCAACCTGGCGCTCGCCTGACCTCCCTCGGCGAAATATTCTCCGATCTTGATCAATCATGGCCAGCCAAAAATTGGCGCAAGTTGCTGCTGTTGTAGTTTACATTTGTGATTGGTCTGAATTTATAGCCTAGGAGGGTATCAATTTGCTGAGAATTTGGAGCAGGAATGCTCCATGTGTCAAAAAATGAATCGCCCGATGAATTGTCATCAGAACTCAACAACTGCCAAGGTGAACTCAATGAGCCAAATTTAGAATAGAGAACATGGTGTGTTCATCGTGTGTGCCTGCATGTTCTCAATGCATGCCCCAGAATAAAATCCAAATGATCCTGAACATCACAGAACCTATATGAATTGCCAAAAAATGTTGTCAGCCGAGTGAAAAATGTTGCTGCTTCTAGGTCAGCCTCCTGCACGGGAGTGCATGCTAGGACTTGGGATATAATCTCTGCGTGTTCAATTGTAAGTCCATTACTTACGGGGAGCTGAGCTGTGACGTGATGCTGGGGGCTGGGCTCCTTGGGCTGGAAGGCCGTTCCCAATTCAAGAGACACCGAGGAAGGAATATCTTACCTCGACCCTATCAAGTACAGCAGGGATCTGACATACTTCCTGCTCCAGCTTCGCCGTTCGTGCAATGCCCCCCAGAACCAAGTCAAAGTATACCAGGGTGGTCACTAGCTGATCCCAGTGCAAAGTTGAGGATCCCAGTGACCGCAGAGAGGTTGGAACATGTGTGCAATTGATTTGCTGACTGTGACCCTCTTTGTTCTCCTACTTCACTTGGCCAAAGGTGAGTTCTTTGTTCGGAGACTGCACGCCTCCAGCTGACCATCCCGAGCGCAGACGACTGACGTTTGCTGTCATTGCAGCTCAATATCCACAGATACTCGACTGCGCTCCTCTCAAGCCAGCAGTGTGCCAAGACAGCCCGATACAATATGCTAACGACACATACAGCTTCACATCGTACCAGGTTTATCACACAACCCCAGCAACCCACCATCAATCGACACTGCAGGATCATTCATCCCATGAAACAAATTGATTTGGGTAAGAAGAGCAGGTTTCCTCAGCAGGTGACCTTGGGGGATCCTGTCGTGTTCCCAGTTCTGAAAATCTCAGCAATCTGTGCGATCCTCCAGGAATACTGCACGGGGGTAATTTGCGGGGCTGTCACTCCAGCAGGCGACTGGTTCTGCAATTCTGACATACTCAACTACCCTGCTCGCCTGGACCCAGCAACAGGCCTTGCACCTGGAAAGGTGCACAGCCTGCCTTGTGTTATTCAAGGGCAGTTTGAGGGAGTCCTCGAAGTGTGCATTCAGCAATATTTGCAGCTTCCAGATGTTTGCAGGGCGGAGATGAGGTGCAAGCCTGCTTCCAGCAGGTCTTGAAGTGCGAAAGAGGGCCGTTTCCAGAAGAGGAGACTTTTCTGATACGTAGAGAGTTGCGTGCAGGCAGAGGACAATTACGCAGCATGCCTGTTCAACAATTGGAATTTTGCCTTGCTGCAAGACAACTGCAGGGACATTCAGCTGTGGAGCTGCGATGACTGCAGGTGATGACGCTTTCCTGTGCTTTTTCCCTAATTGTAAATTGCAGGCACAAGCTTATTTGGCAAGTCAGAGATGCACAGCTGCGATCCTGTTGTTCTGGTCCACAGCCTCACCACATGTGACATGTGGGGACTGTCAGTCCCAGATTTTTCGATGGGGCACTGTACAGCACAAAAAGCTCTGAACACACCTGCTGACATTGAGGCTGTGAAGGAGAAGCCTGTCGCCATCATAAATATACCAGGGGTGAGCTTGTGGAGAGCTACAGTGTCAATTCGCTGGCAGCAAGCAACCAATGATGATGATCGTGTGCCAGGACGGCATACAGGAGCTGGCTCTGCTCTCAGATTTTCACGCGATGTGAGAATGGGGATCCCCTGCAGCGCTTGCGGACCTGCCGAGATAATTGCTTTGTGGGTCCAAATTATGCCGCCTTCCTGTGTTGCAATCTTTATGGAAGTATGATATGTCAGGCTACAAGCGCAGACCGATTGTCAGCCACATCCTTTCGCCTTCCAAACAGTGAAATACTAGATTATCAAAATGGCAGTCACATCCTTGCACCTTCGATTGGATGAGATACTAAATGGTGGAGAATACAATTTTCCAATGAGAACAGAAGAGGAGCTTTGACACTTTGCATGAGAGTATCATGCCGCAATAATCAAAGAATCACTGCAGAGAGTGATACAGCGGTGTCCTGCCACCCAGCAATTCGATTGTCCGCTGACCGACCCTCGAGACTACAATGATGGCTCTGGACCGTGAGTCTCCTCCCTCTCCCCCGGACATGTACCTGCGCCTCTAGTCTAGTATGTAAGTTCACTCATCTATGCTGTGCAAATTCCAAGAGTGGAGTTAGGCAGGACTGGAATCATTCTGTTCTTATTCTTATCCATGTACTGTGCAGGCCCCAATGCAACAATGTCGTCCCAGATTTTGCATTCTGAGCCAATTGCTGTAAAGGTGCGAGGCATCTTGACAGGCGCTGAGCAATAAATGTTGCTATGATTCATCGCCTCAGGGAGTCAAGTCTTCAGTAAGAGGGGAGCTGAGACGCCTAGAAAGAAGTCTCCAAACGGAATAGGAGCAATGCTGATTGGGACTTGATTGCAGCTCATGCACTGGGTCTTCCCGTATTCCAAAATCTGTACCTTCACAGCCCACCACAACATATGCCCTAGACACTGGTAATCTGTGCAGATGCGCGCAAATATCATCTGGCCAGATAAGCAAGGATGTTGACGTTGTCGTCATGTTGTAATCTGATTGCAGATGGTATCTGAATGACCACTCTGGGAGATCTCTCTATCGTACCTTGTGCGTTTCCTGCTTGCAATTGCTGGCTGTCTGTCCAGTGGTAGAGATTGAAAGACCAGCCCTGGTTGCTGTGGCTGGGCTTCAGCACAAAGAATCGAGCCTCTCACCTCCCATGCCAGAGGTTGAATAGACTGTCAGTATAGCCGTGGGCCTCTCGAGGCTATGGTGCGGGATAGTCAACAGGCTTTAAAACTGCCAGAGGTCAGTACACTGTATGAGTTGCAGTCATTATGACTTACGCAACAAGTCCCTACATCAGACGAAGGCCAGAAAAACCAGGTCTAATATCAATGTGGCTAGAGATATGCCTAATTTGCTGAAATTGCCGTTCAGACCACAGTCATGTAAAATGCACACCTTGAACACCTGGAAAACGAAAACAGCATGCGACAGAACAGCTGCAAGGTGACTCTCTGCTGTGGCTAATCTCTCATCCTCACGCTTTGCTTTCCCTGAGCAATATGAACGTCAATGTCAATGAGGGAAAGTGTGGGAAAATGTACTCCATGCTCAGGAATCTCTCAATTCAAAGGATTGCGTACAAGCACTGCAATATTCATTGCCAGCAAGCAGCAACCAACACTTGGAAGCATATTTGCACAGACGCCTGCTGTTCTGGGCTTTTCATGCTTCCAACATTTGATTGGCCCCCTCCCCTTTGCGGTGTCAGACCCCTAGCCCGGCTGCCGGTTTGGCCTGAGAGTACCAGTCGGCAGCCTTCAGCCGCGGATGTTTGACAGCCCAGTGCCCTCATCCTCCCCTGCCACATGGATGCCGCACTCTGTCTTTGCGGATCCATCCTTGTTCGTCAAGCCCTGCAAGCCAACAGCTGTCTTATGAAGGTGGCTAGTATCCTCAAGCTCAATATGCCAGCTTGCCATGAAGCTGTCTGTCACAAAGAGTACCATGCTCCTTCAGGTCCTAAATCGTTGACAGGCACCCTTCCAAACACTTCCATGATGTCCCTTCAGAAGGGCTTGTGTGCCAGTCCTTGGAGTGCCCCTCAGAAATTCTAATCTTCTTTTTATAGTCAGTCCGCAGGATGCCGAGACTGGCCTTGCAACAATATCCTAGTGTGGAGGCTCATTTGCAGGCTCAAGTCTAATGTCTATTGCATGTCGCATATTTGAATAAAAGAAAAAAAGCTGTCAAGATTGCACTTCCCCCAGAAAAGAGATGATGCTGCAAGGAAACGGTGCAGGCCAGGTGCACTAGGAAAAGGTTACCTGGAAGCGTCCTGACCGCTCTCCAGCGTATTCAAACCACTTCTCTTTTGGCACAGGGATTGTGGAGTGCACATCCCCAACCGAGGGGAATCCCTGCGCACATGGATCTTTCATCACTGCTTGTAATGCATGGCTCCACCCAGAAGACTGCCGGCTGATTGCTCGCTCCAGAGTTCCAGAGTTGCAGCCAGAATTAAACGCTGGAAAACGGAGTAGGCCCAGAAACACAGCAACGAAAAGCATGAGCTGGTTTGCGGGCATCGCCGGGGCATCTTCAGTCACAGACATGCAATGAATGGCTGTCCAATCTTTTAGAGTGTACTTTCAGCGGTCTCGCATCACAATTTCCAAAATATTGAAGTTGTACAAGACGACTTTGCATCAGAAGCATGGGCATAAAGACATCCTGGAGGATTGTTGAGGCTTCATAAAATTGGCACGCATGAACACATGTTGCTCGGATGATGCCATTGCAAGGAGTGTGGCAGTATGGACTGAGTTCTTGCCTGGTCATGCAGGGGGTGTTTCTCGAGGTTTTTGTCCTCCAGGTAGATGAAGCAGTCCTTGAAGGTCCAGTACGCCAGGGGGTTGCACTTCACTGGCTTTCCATCTTCAAAAACCTGCAGCAAGGAGCAGAGAAGGTGTGAAATTTGCACGCATCTTTACCATGGAATTGCCAAAACTCAAAGCACTGCCAGGTTGCTGTCCACTGGATTCCTGGCCTTAATTGTCCAGAATTTTTCAGAATGGACCGAAATGTGACCTCCATTGCATCAGTCAGATCATTGATTGCCGACTGCCAAAATTTCTCAGCTAGCAAGGAAGGCCTGCAGTGGCTTGGGGAGAAGTGGCACGAGACTTCCTGGTTGCGCTGCATTTTAGAGGTGGAAGGGTGGACCTTGGGAGCAGTCAGGAGGAGTCGGGAGGGGGG
>QAXI01000395.1:141732-159338 GCA_004335615.1 Chloroidium sp. JM
TCAGCATATAACAAAGCAGGCAAACGGGAGCCATCACTCAGGGCAGGGCCAAGGCCAGGACAGTAATAAGCGATGTAACGAGTGAGGCCATCGACGAAAAGGCCAAAAAGCGTGGGGCTGAGGGGGCACCCTTGCTTCACACCCGTTAAAGATGGAAGCTCAGGTCCAATATGAGAGCCAGTTTTGATGGCCAAACGGGACTCAGCATATAGGGACTGTATGGCTGTGAATATCTCGCCACGGATCCCCAAACGGAGGAGGGCGTCCCAGAGGAATGGGCGGTAGACGTAATCGTCAGCAGCTTTCAAATCCAGGAAACAGCAATACAGGTGCGTCTTGCGGGAGGAAGTATTAATCAGGTGCTGGATCACAAACACAGGGTGGAGTGTGGAGAGGTGGGGACGGCAGCCGACTTGCGTTTGTGACCGCAGGTGCCGCTTCTCAGTGAAGGCTATAAGTCTTGCATTCAAAACATTTGCGTAAAGGCGCAATATGGGTGATGATACTGCAATGGGTCTGTGATTTTTTGCTGGGTGTCAGAGGGATTACCCTTCAGACTGAAGATTGTGAAAATGGACAAGAAACCTAAACCCCCAAATATACCAGTAAAAATCTGTAGATGCTCCGTATAGTGATCAAGCGGGAGGGGCACCGCAACTAGTGCTTCTGTTGCTGTCGCTGCGCCCTTATTTCCAAGCTCAGCTTTGTAACAATACGAGTACTGCAATCTACACAGGCGCCACAAACTTGATTCGCCACAATTTCCTAGAATCTTATCTCATGAGAGGCGTCAATACCTCCAAGTTTGCTGATACAGTTGTCATCGCCTTTCTCCTTCTCTTGGCGCTGAAAGGTGGATCGTCACAGCAATCTTGTACTGTTGGCGGGTCGACAAAATACTGCGGATACAACCTTCAACAGTCAGGTCGTCCAGTCAGCGGAGGCTTCCAAGCGCCATGCAGCTGCAACCCAAATTTTTGCTGCTCTCAATACGGTTTGTGTGGCCCACAGCCAACAATTGCTGGGACAGACGCCAAGTCAGCCTACTGTGGATCAGGTTGCCAGTCACAGTATGGGAATTGCAATCCAGGTATCTTTCCTCCCCAGTATACGTAGTAGATCACTGTGAAGATAATTTGTAATAGACAATGTCCTCGACATCATAATGTACAAATGCAAAGCATCATTTGCAGATCGGGCCATTAACTTGCATATAAACTTGATTGGTTTGGAATTTGAAGAGCCACAAAATCAAATCCTCGTATGTAATTGGAATTTTGAGCGCTGCATCTGTCTCAAGATTTACATTCTCATGCAACACTAGTTCTTGACATTGCAAATGCATACCAATGTACAAGTAGAAATTTACATCTAAATTTGTACTACTTTACTCCCAAGCTCCACAAATGTTTAGGTGAGATGTCTTAGTCATCTCATCGACTTGATAATAACTCTCATTGCAATTGGAGACCATGAAAGACGCACGCTGCTGCAGATATGCCAACTTGTTGGCAATCTTGGATGAGCAGTAGCTAGAATTGCACTGTACCCCTTCAGATGCCAAATTGATGAATAGCACAGCAATCATTTCCACAGCAGATTGTGCACATGCAAGCCAACTCATGCTGTCAAGCCTTCGAGCTTTAACTTCTGCTGTGTATCAATGCAGGCAAAGCATTTTTTGAGTACATAGGCACAGGAAAAACCTGCAGCAGCACAAGCTGCCCAGTCCTTGATCAGGTCAACAAGCAAAGCATCATCAATCAGATCCCTCTTCCACGATCAGGGTCTCCTCTGTACTTTATAATCTTTTTGCTCTCTGACCAGAACACCAACCTGGGTAGCGGACTCTCCAGTGGTCAATTTGGACCTGTTGGGCTCTTTGCCTCTGGGACAAAGCAAGCGCCCTATTGGGATGCCACCCAAATAGGCTACCTGGCAAGTCGTGGGAAGGTGCTTCTCTGTCAGTGCATCATCACTGCTGCATATCACCCATATTGCGGCTGTTTGCAAATGGAAAATTGCAAAGCGATGCACGCTAGGCTATGCTGATTTGACAGGTGAGGCAGCGTCGTCTCCTATTTATTTGCACCTGAGATATTCGATTTACAGGTGATGGCAAGCATAGCTGGAGATACTTCATCAACCAAATGGCAAGGCGTGGCAAATACGAACTCATATGCAACATCAGCAACTGCATCTTTGCGATCATACAGAAGCAAATTTAATTTAGCTGGTTTTGATATAAACTATGAGGAGTCTATAAATGGGCCTCAACAGCAGCAGTGGATTGATGCCTGGTGCCAAATTGTCTACAGTCTGAAGCAGGTGAGCAATTGTTGTTTCCCCCCTCACCAATTTGGAATGCATTGAAATCTGTCTTTGAAGTTCATTTGCCCCGCTCATTTTTGGGAAAGAATATCTCTTGGTTGCCTTAATCATTGAAGTACGCTCAGTGGTTTGGTGATTATCATGATCAATAGTACAGAATTTTGAGGAGCACATCAATGAGATTGTCTTGAGAGTGATTTATTATTTGTTGTTTGATATTGGGTGGTAGAGGAGGAAGTGACAGATTCTGATGACAGGATGGAGCGCTCATTACAATAGCACCTTACACTGCTACCATTGCTGCATACAAGAAATTGCAAGACTGCCTTGCACAGAAGAATGCAAACATTGATTTCGTCATCTATCAGCTCTATTCAGAACCGACATCGGACGCGACTCAGCTCACAACTGCTTTGCAGAATATTCAAAAGAGTGAGTGCCCTTCTTAACCTAAGCCCATGTAGGAAAGTAGTGGATGCTCATATGAAAAGGTTAGACAGGAAAGTGCATGAGCAAATTTCATATTGTTAGCATACACAAGCGGTCTGCCTTCTCTTGCCTTCCATTGTGAAAAGCCTCCGACGCAAGTGGGAATTGTGCAATCAGAGTACTACTAACCGGTCTTGATCAACAGATTAGTTTATCCTGTGCCTGCAGCTTTTGCTCCTACCAAAATTATTGCTGGAGTTGGCAATGGACAGCTTACCAGTAACCCCAATTTTGTCAGCCAAGTCATCACACCAATGCTGAATCAAGACGTTATCACGGGGGTGTCTGTGTTTGATGCCGATACCAGCTCTGCAGCTACCCCAGCATTCAGGCTGGAGAGCGCTTTGTGGGCCAATTGAGCTAATTCCGCATATGTTACGATCAGTAAAGTGCAAAAATAAACCAAGATTGTATAAAGATGAAGCCGCAACACAGAACAGAGATGTTTCAAATATGCTCTTCAATTCCATGTTATCTCCATTGATCCTTGCTCTTGCTTATCCCGTCTGTGTAAATGCAGAAGACTGCAGAAGAGGGTATTGTAAGGTCAGAACACCAGATTACAAATGTATACAGATGCACAGGAGTCATTACTCTTGCAGCTTGCAATCTGTGTACAAGCTCTACTTCCTTTGTTACAGGAGAAGAAGTTTAAGTCTATACTTGTGTACATGTCAGTCCTTCAAGGGCTTTCAAGCTTGCTTGCGCGGCAATACCTTGCCTGACGACCTCAAGCTGAGCAAAAAATCGGTATTGGTCAGGAAAAGACGAAATTCGCTTTGGCTTTCCCAAATGGCTGTCTATTTCCAGAAGTAGCGCAGGCTATTCACGCAGTACGCTTGGGCTGCATGCCATGCGTAAAGGCCCCCTGCTGAACTCACGTTCAACGCCAGACTGCCGATCTCCCTGAGCAGCCTCCTGGGGTCTTCGCTGCTGCCCTTCTTCAACCCCAGCACCTGCAGGCACACATGCAACTTCACACACCACATTTTTCTTTGGGAAGACCCTCTGCTCTGTTTGGTTCATTTACTAATGATATCATAGATTCTTCCGATTCCTGCATTCCCCAACTCCAGCCTACATAAAGTGCTCCCTGTCTTGCCTCCCTGACTGGGGACATCAGGCACAGCAAGCATTTGAGAAACGGTCTGCAAGAGAGGAGGGCGGTACAAATTCCTATTGCCCAGTGCTGTGAATTTTTGTCCCTTTTCTTGCTTGTTGAGCATGAAACCCAGTGATAATCTTCTTCTGCGACCTTTTTATCTTTGTGCATGATTCCTTCGGGGAAATAGGACTGCACCTCTGCGAACGCCACCCCTGGTGCGTGGACCCCTGCCGTGCTTCGCTCCGAGGCAGTCCGCCGGAACGCAGCATGCAGCAGGATGAGGAGAAGCGAATTGAAACGGCCCTCACCACCACCCACAGCAGATTAATATATCCCGCCACAAACAGGCAGGCTATGTACGTCCAACTGGCCTGCGAGTTCCCCACCGGCAGTGCATTCGGCTGCCCCTCCTGATGTGCCTGCTGCATGAAACGACAAATGGGGCTCATGTATTGGCTCTTCCCTTCCTGTTGCAGCACTGCATCAAACATTGGCAAAAAGCACTGCGTTTGCTTTTTGACTCACGCTCAGAATTGCCTAAAAATACAACTGCCTGTCCCCAATAAGAAGCTCTTCAGTAAACATATTTCTAAATATGTGGCTGAAATTGACATCTTTAAGGGAGGGCAACTTGCACAGGAAGCTTTTCCCAACACCTTCTAATAGACAGACAAGAAGGAAGTCTAAAGGGGCTTCCCGGGCAGCTTTCGATAGTCACATGCAGCTCAGCTCTCATGCGCTGTGAATCAGTGATGATAGACCCCTTTAGAAGAATTGGATAGGCAGGAACATGCCTGCGCTCTTGCCACCACCTGGTTCACCTGCTCCACCTTCATCCTCATGACAAATCTCAAACGTTCCATTATGCCCATATCTCGCTGAGCCGCTGAGACCTGCAGGAGCGCCAGTAGCAGCACCACCGCCAAGATGATTAGAGCACCCAGGAATGTCCAGGGACGCCACAACCTGCAAAATATACAGTTATAGTATGACTGACATATTGCAAAATAACTAAATCTGATGGTAGGCAAAAACAAAGACTGAGGCTGATCATCAAGTGGATTTTCCACCAAAATCATATGAAGACATCATTTTTTTGGTTACCCTTGAAAATAGTCAAGGCCGGCAAATGCCCAGCTTATTGGGACTCAATGTCAAATGAATCAAAGCAACTAGCATTCCTTCTTCTCCTCCTGGTCTCACAGCCTTTCAAAACCATTCTTGGTATGAATACCAAAGAGCAAAATCCAAGAGAAGAGGGGTGGGGAGGGGGGGCTCACATGGAAGCCAGAATGACACAGATGACCATCCTGAGGTAATTTGGTAGATAGTAAACCAGATTCTCTGAAGCCCTGTCCTTGAGGTGATGGACGTCTTCCGCCAGGTTGCAGCTCTGCCAGCCCTGGGTACAATATTGAAAATTTTCCAACACAGTCACAGAGCGACCATCGTGGCAGTCAGGGAGGCTGCAGTCCTCGTAAAGGGAGTTTGTCGAGCATCTGAGATATATCTAGGAAACTGCAGTCAGTGAATAGATCATTCCTGTGCTCCACTTGGATTTCTACTTCGCCTATTTTTCTCTTTTCTTTCCTCTACGCCGTGTACTGTCTTTGCATTTGTCTTTGCGAGAAATGCCTTGTGTAAATGCCTTGTGTATGCCAGCCCAATAGGGTTAGGGGTAGGGCTAGGGGTAGGGGTTACCCTAACCTCAAAAACTGTACAAAAGGCATGTTGCAAGTTCGGCAATACTTCCGATGAAATAGATGATCGCGCGCACTCAACTTTTCAGTCCTTACTCTGAGGCACTTGGAATCTAGCAGTGCGCGAGACGTACAGGGCAAGTCCCCAGGACATGGGGCTTCGACAGAGATTGCAGGTTTGAAGGCCAATTACAATTCTCTCCGGGCATATGCATTCGGGGGGCTGTCCACGATCTTCTCAACGCATGATAATCGGACCCGAAAACATTAACAGAGTCTAGTGTTCAGCATGGTATTATATGTGCAGGAAGTGACTGGCCAAAAGCATCCTGACCGAGAGGATGCAGAGGTTTACGAAGGTGCGACTTGTGCGCCTTGCCATCTGTCTGGCATGCTGGTCTCAAGATGGACCGAAATCTTGGCTTGGGACTGACGAGAGCAGGTACCAAGCACAGCAATTTAAATGTTGCTGTGTGAAGGCAGAGTCACTGCCAAGGATGTCGCCAGTCAGGAGAGACTAGCGGCAGAGCTATGTCCTGAATGTGGGGACGGGTCAGGGGACGCAGGCCGCGCTCTGGTTGCTCCAGAAACGGTGGCGCCCAGGACAGAAGAAGAGCTGCAGCGCCACGTGGACCTCTCCCCAGGCAGGCCCTCCCTCAACAGCGACAAATGGAACCGATCGCTATGCATGGCCAAGGATTTACAACAGCGGTAATGGAAGGGATTGCTGTGCACGCACAGGAAACGCTTGATATGCTGCATACTACTGAAGTTTTGATGGTCGCGCCACAATGTTCTTTACCAGATGTTTTGTCTCCCCGAAACACCCTCAAGCTTTCCAGTAATTTCTTGTGAATCTGCAACTTCCTTTTGAATGGGCAGATCTGCTCTGACAAAGAACTGCACACATGTGTCATGATTTCAGCCATCTCCCCATTCCTGTGCAGAGATGATCAAATCCTTGGCCAGGGATCCTCCTCCGCCTGAGCACAAGAAGACCACGGGATACACAGCTGCCAACACCAATGCGGCCCTCCTTGAGGCATTCAGGATCCTGGCGGGTCCGGAGCAGCTTTCGGTGCTGTCAAACATCGTGCTCACGGAGGCCGGGGTAGTGGCGAAGCAGGTGCTCCCCTTCCTCCCTTCGGCAGGTTCTGGGGCTGGAAATTCACCACGATTGTCAGTCCTTGAAGCAGCCACCCTCTGAAGTCCAGCGAGAGCAGTCACTCTGAGGACTCACAAAGAAGGAATTCTCTTTGAGGATCCACAGCCCGTAGCGATGAGCATTTCTGTTGCCTCAAGGACCAGGATGGTAAAATGCATGCAGCATGGATATTCTCTACAGCCATGGTCGTAGAGTCTGATCATCTTCATTTCTTGTGCTGCAATGGATATAAATTTGAAGAGTGCAAGGACAGTATTGCTCTTGAGCTGATGGCTACCACACATGACATGATTCATTTCAGTTGAACAATGTGCTGCAGGCAGTCAGCCCTGACGGGCTTCGTGCCGCACGCCTCAGCGCACGAGAGGCCTTCGTCGGCACCTACGATGCAGCAGAGCAAAAGTGGCAAGAGCGGTACAAGAGCATCCCTGGCAGTGCCCGTTACTTTGTGATTCTGGGGGGCGCCTTTTTGGCTGTGTTCATCACTGGGCTGTTCCTGGCAGTCTGGCGATTTGTGCTGTTTGGTTTGAAGTGATTTGCGGTGGAAACCGTTGTGATTTTTAATCTGTGTTCTAGATATTTTACAGGGTCATTCGTTTGTTGCTGGATTTCACTGCAGAAAGAAGCAAATTCAAATAAGTGTCAGAACTTGGACGAGAAATGTCAGACATCTGTGTGTTGCAGCTCTCCAGGTGCAATGAACGTCAGATATGCCTGTCTGTCTGTAGTGGACTTCCGCCTCAATCTGATGGCTAGCAATTTCGTGCTTCACCACTGCAATAAAATGGGAGAGAGAATCCAATTCTGACATCTCTCTCTTCTCCCTCAGCTCTGTTTTCTTACCAAGAACACTCCGCACTCAATATGGTCCGTGAACGGGAACTGGTCAAAAATGGCAAAGCGCTGGATGGCGTGGGAACCATTCATCTGCAGGATATTGGCGTGTAGGGTGGCGGGATTGCAGGAGATGTAGACAACGTTGTCAAAATGCTGCAGGAGCTCCACACTCTTGTCGTCCAGCCCTGCCCTAGGAGGATCGACCTGCCAAATTCATGTGAAGTTCAGCTTGTTGAATGCAATTCCTGCATGCTGCACGCTTTGGTGAGGGCTGGGTGATCTGAATACAGGGCTCACACTCACTTTTGGTGAAAATTTGCAAATGGATCGCATCTGGGAGCATGAAACAAGGAAAGATCTTAGTCTTGAATGGAAAACTTGAGGCACAGCTGCAGTTTATTTGTTCTGCAAGAAAATCCCTCTGCAGGCTAATGCTGTCACAAACAGTGTAGCTCTGATTATGATCGACATATCAGTTCAGGCCTTCTCTTACCATGGGCCCGCAGCAAAGGTTTGCACAGAGTGCCATTCACAGCAGCAACAATACACAGACAAAGCCACAGCCTCGACTCTGTTATTTAAGATCTCAAAAGAAAACATCACCCCCCTTTCCCTTTCACCCTTCTGACTTCCAACTTGCAGCGTTCAAGATGCAGCGATACAAATGCCTACCAGCAGCGTCTGGAAGGTGCGGTCCTGGACAGGGGGCAAATCCTTCATGCGGAAGAATTCCCTCTCCCCCCTCCAGGCCTTCACAAATTCTTCGCTGGACAGGCGCGCCACGTGCACGTTGCCAACCCCATTGGCTTCTATGTTGTATGCGGCCGCCCCCACTGAAGCTTTAGAAATCTCTGTGGCTATCACCTCCCTGCATATTGTAACACAAGTATTCAGTGACGCCCCTGCTGTTTTCAGGCCTTGTTTGCATGGATCCTGACACCGCAGGTCACATGAGCCAGATGTCTGAGATGTGCATATCCGTAAAGGCCACACATGCAGAGACGGGCCCGCCAGGAAGGACTGCGCAGAGGTCTGGAGGCTTGGCCAGAGGCCCAAAGCCGTACCAATCCCAATCAAATCGGTTTTTATTCAAAGATCATTTAGATATACCGCTCCTAGCTTGACAAGATTTCAGCCATGAAGGCAGGCAAAAAGCTGGTGAACCTGAAGTTGTCTGCCAGGGCGATGGTGAAATTGCCGTTCCCGCAGTACAGCTCTAGGAGGTCCCCCTTCTGGCTGCCTCGAGTCACGTCCCTGGCCCAGCTCAGCATTTTGCCGCACATCTCACCATTGGGCTGCGAAAACGTGCTCTCCACCTGCAGCAATGCATGGGCATCAGATTGTGACTTTCAGTACGTCAGGCTTATCAGGGGATGTCTGTGGCACCGCTGATCAAGTGCCATTGTATGGTAGAAGATCTTCCTGGGTCTATAACAAGAATGACAAAGAGGCTTGTTTGTGAATCCAGATTGGTTGCATTCTGGTCACATGACTATTGATACACATGTTCGGGGATGACTCGTTTGCCTGTCTATGCTCAAAATTGACAGGTTTGCATAACGTTAATTAGCTAGCAACCATGCTCATTCTAGGATTCTGCAATTCGAGACCAGAAGGGACAGACCTGCTTGTAGTGGAAAGTTTTGCCATCCACCTCCAGCCTCTCCAGCACAAAATCCCGATCCAGCACGATCTTCTGATTCTTCGAGCGGCCAATGATCCCCACGCTGCTACCCGTCACGCCGGGCAACTGGCTCAGGCGCTCCTGCAGCTTCCGGGCAGCTGCCTCCCACTTCTCCTCCTCCAGCTTGGCATGATAGGCCAAGGTCACCTGAATGCATGAGGTACTTGGCAAACGGCAGATACACATTATGCAATTGGAAGGATTGTGTGTGTGTGTACGACAGCAATCAGTACTGCGCAGAACCAATTCCCCTTGATACCAAGAGCGCGTGTTCGAGAGCACACTGACTGTGTGTGCTGCTAGCAATCATCAGCAGCGATCCGCAAGCGGCATCACAGCAGCATCGGAAGATTTGTCACAGTTCAACGATGATTGCAAGCAGCAAACACAGTCAGTGTGTGCTTCCTCCTTCTTCGCGTAATTGTAGATTTCTCTTTGAAGATACTCAATTGAGGGGGTTTGCTCCTTCCCTCCTTCCCTCCTTTCTCAGCTTCAACGAGTGGGGCAAGCTCACTGCGTGCCAACAATGAAGGGCACACAATGGCCAGCCCCAAAATAGAAGAGCCAAGGGCCGCTTTGCACCGCAGACATGACCCTGCCTCGCAATGCCTCTGTAAGCGTGGTTGAAGAGAAAGATATGGAGGCCAAAAGCCCCACCATGGCTTCCCCAGAGAGCGTGACGTGGAATGCTGCCTGGAAGAGCTTGTGCCGCAGCATCTTGTCTACCCTCACCCCCTCTATTACTGCCGCCATCAGTGCGTTGATGGCCTCGGAAGCCACCGGGAAGCTGTCCACCCTCAGCTTGTCCGACACCTTGGACCCGTCTTTCCGGACGCCTCCTTTCCTCTGCAGCAGGACTGGGAATCAGAATTGTCTGCACAGCGAATGTCAAAAGTCGAGTAAGGGCGTTGATAATGAGGGAGTCCAGAGGACAGCGGTGAACCCACGTCAGTAACATTTGCAATCAGGGAAAGCTTGCTGGGTATTTCTTGTCATGGGCTCTTTTGGCTTACTCTGTTCAGTCCCTCCTTCATTATCAGGGCCTGGGAATTGCAGGCATGATTTAAAGTACCCACCCCGCTGTCAGGCAAAGACTCTGCATGATATTGGGGTCTCCCGACAAGCTGCTCATGGAAGCAACTGAGGGAACAGTGCTTGCTGATATTCATGCAGCATGGAACAATCGCATCTCCTTTCTGATTCCCAAAACGAACGGCCCCTTCCATTTCCAGAAGCTGAGTCCAATTTTCGACTCCGCCTTGAATTTATCAGCTTTGGCTCTGTCCATGACCTAGTGGGATTGATTACTCCAATCAAGGAGGAAATCAGGTTTGAGAAGAGAGACTGACCTTTTCAAACATGACATAGAAGATGTCATCCATTTCATGCCAGACCCTGAATTCCGTTCTGCAAACAGGCAGAGCCTTTTGCACTCTTCCACATGAACTGTTTCCAAGGTCATAGGCATGAGTTTCTTGGAGTTTTGTCTTCTATTGTCCGATTGCAGAAATCCGCCAATGCTGCTATTCACCATCAATGACCTGTCCCTCTTTTGTTAACACTGCGTGGCAGGAAACAAAATTCAATTTGCAGCAGTAAGCAAACCTGAGGCGGTAGTGCTCCTTTTTGGATCGAAAGACCTCAATTGCAGGGCACTCAATTTCCTTGAAAAGCGTCTCAACCCGCTCCCGCTTGGCTGCCAGTTGCTGGGCATAGCTCTCCTCTGTTGCCTCAGGAAATTCAGCCCTGAAGAGCCGGATTCTATAAGCATGCTGGGATTATGGACTTGGTTCTGGCAATGAGAGCCTGAGCAGTACATTGGAAAATGGACTACATGAGGCAGCATTGAAGCACACCTTGGTATCTCAATTTTCCTGCGCTTGCTCTCCTGCTGTTCTGCACAGGTAAGGTGGATTGATTGAAAACACAAAGCTCACTCCGAGCCCCTGACAGGCAGAGATGGGCTCTGGCAATCATTACAAACGGCATTCTGCTCTGCGCGATTTTTCACTGATGACTTGCATTCTCAAATTATGCTCCTCTCTCCTTTACAGAGAGTAAAGCCTACTCCTGGAGCATGCAAGCTTGCACCCGTCGAAATTTGAAAACACAAACCTGTTCCGCTCATAGTCGCCTTGACTTCGGTCGATGAGTGGGTTCTTCGATATTGGCTCGAAACTCTTTCTTCTGGGAGGTTAAATAGAAACCTTGGCCAAAAGTACTGTCTGTTGGCGCCGGGAATTTGTTGGGAAATGGCTCCGCTGCGAGCAATATGGATGCAGCTACGAGGGAAGTGCAACAAGCTCGAAGATCTGCTCCCGGCTGCGAAGAACAACATGTACTAGAACACACCTCGACAAAAGTATGCCTCGCCAAAAAGGCCGAGATTCCGATCGACAGCTCTAAAATGTCTCTCTTTGGCTGACTTGCTGAAGACGTCCTTTCTTTGCTCAGGTGCTGCGGTGCGCTCTATGCGAACAACCTATAGCGTGACCTTGGCTGTTGGGGGATGGCGAAGATTATAATGGAATAGTACCTTCCGATTTGATGATCCGGGTGCCAAGTAGTGCCAATACACACTTGCATCAGTCAAGATGCAATGCAGCTTGCAAACAGATTGTGAAAGCCACACCTGTGACTGTTCAGACCAGGATTAAGATTGAAATTGTTTGCGACAGATATGTCTTCCATTGGTGGATCATTTTCGTATTTTTGCGTTGTTGTCAATCTGCGTGCCCATGCGTCGCTGTCCAATTCAAATATTTATGCCTAATTTGATTATGTACGGGCTCGCAAGCCTTTAGTTGATGAACGTTGCGCCTGAGCAGAGCATGCTAATGAGTTGCTAATGGCAATGTAAACGTCTGACTGTTGCATTGCTTCAGTTGGTGATCGTTGCCCTGATGCATGACCGGTATCTTGAGGATTTGGTTGCTTAGCCCTGTAGCCAGCTTACAATGAGAAGTACACCACACCAGCTGTACTGCAGTCTACTTGGCGTGCTGATCATGAGCAAAAGCTCTCTTGCCATTTTCAGGGGAGTTCTTTGTAATTGCGGTGTTGTGGATCTGACCACCCCTTGGGGGTGGAGAAGCACTTGATGTGATCAAGCTCATTGTCGTTATCCATTTCCGCGTCTGGAAGCCCTTGTGCCACTGTTTTCCTGGACACGAAGGCTGCTTGTCGCTGTGTGCACCAGCCCCTCCTCTGGAAGGTGCTTGCCTGCCCAGACATCCAAGGCATGATGTTCACAGCCGTCCAGACCAGCTCCCATATTGCCTCTGCGCTTCCCGCTTTGATTGGTGTGCAGCAGGAGCAGTGCCTCAGCCCCACACTGCTTGGCAATTATAGTGATGAAATTCTCTGCTGTTGATAAGATTGTCACTGACCCACGGTTGGTCCTGTTCTGATTAAGCAGAGTTGGAGTCAGCTTCATTTCCAAATTCCTCATATCCGATACTAGCGTTCCTTCTGTCTTTCCATGAGTCATCAACCTGATGGGGCTGGAAGATAACAATATACTTTGGTACAGAATCTGCTTCACATGGTCCGCTCCAGACAATCTTAATTAAACCTTTATGTACATCTGGATGCTCAGTACCTATGATACATGCAATTTTCCACCTTGTCAGGGCAGCAAATGAACAACACCAAAATACAGCCGCAAGACAGGCCTTGATCTTGAATCTCAATCCTACAATGCAAGAATGCAGCACTGACTGCAACAGTAAAAAAAGCAACTTGAACATGGCCTTTTGCGGCAAGCAGAAGTGCCAAAAGTGTGCAGTATTCATGTGTATTGCAGTGCTGTACAGCAGCAGCAAAAGATTGCGCTTAAAGAAAATTCCTTCCTCTATTTGAGGGGCCAAGGCAGCATTGTGCGGAGGCGCTTCAGGCTGGACGCAGGCGGAGGAGGCGTTTTCCCTGAATCGCAGTGACTACTTTTGGCTGCAAAAAACTCTCTCCTGTGGGGAAATTGTGTACCCTTGCAACACATGGCCAGCGCGTTCAAGTACAAGGTTGCTTCTGTCCACCTCAACAAGCTTTCAAGTCTCCAAGTAGTGGTCGCTTGCAGCGCTGGTGTCGACGCCTCACCAAAATACAACGTTTGATGACCTTTTTGGACAGATGAATGCCAAATGGATATTGATGAAGTGGATGACTCACCGTGTAGCTCTTCCCTCACAATCCTTGCGATCTCATTTCTGTCCGTGATGTCACCCTACAGTGACAAGGTCGCATCTACTGAGGCTGTGCAAGATTCTTGCTTTACAGGGTATTTTGGCTTTTTCCGGGGAAAATTTAAATTTGTACACATTAAGCATGGGCGCAGCACTGCTTGCGAAAGAAGTGAGGAGCTTCTTGCCTGGGATCGGGAGGAGCCAAAATCACCTGCAAGATGGCATCGTACTCGCAGGTGAAGGTTCGCCCATCCACTGCGTAGTCCAGGCTCTCCCCCAGGTAGCTCTTCGTTGGGCTGATCTCGGGCCCGCCGCCGTCATTGGGGATCTCCACCTTGCCGCCGAAAGCCTCCACCCACCTGAGTCAGCAAGGGAGATTTACATCTTTTCGCATGGGCACACGGCGCTTGCTGCCAGGCACACTCCAGGCGCACCAGCTGTGCAATGCAAACATCGGCACTGGATAGCTTTTGTTGGAAAAGTTTGGCCGTCAGCTTTATCCCGATCAATCTTAAATATCCAGGTCTCCTTCAGATCAACCTTCGACGTCCAGGTGACGTTTTTGATGCAGACTACCCTGAATTGGGTTTTGTCATATTCACTGCACTCCACGTTTGCGAGTCCTCGTCAGGATTCCATTGAATGAGATGTGAGAACTCTTCGACAGTTGCAGGATCCAGAGAACTCCATCCTTGATTCGATACTCCACGAAATGGGATGCCATTGCGTAGTTGCAGTGCATTTTAGACACCCCTGTGCGGTGGACGGATTACAAGGCATACAATGGTCCAGAGAAGCCGTTCGCAGCCCCTTCCAGACGAAATACCTCCCTTGAGCAGCGCTATCCAATACTCTTTACCCCTCATCCACCCCCCCCCCTGCCCCCCGGGGGGCTGAGCGCACCTGCGGTGCATTGCAAGCACGGCGTCCCTGGCAGCCTTGGGAGTGTCGACCGCAGCCCCGTTCGCGTTCTTCACGGGCGCAAAGTGGGCCAAGCGGTCCACCTCCATCAGAACCAGGTTGTCTGCCAGCGGCAGGGGGTCGAAAATGAAGGACTCCAGCTTGATGCCCTGCACATCAGAATCTTGAGTCTTTCCCTTTTGAGGACTCCCCCCAAGCTTCTTTTCTCACTCCTTCCTTCCCAATGCTCACCCCGCGCATTTCTTCCCTGTAATACGGGGCTGCACAGCATTTAAGCCGACCATTCAGCATGTGAGAAGAATTCTTCAGAAAGAATTGTGGGAACACCTTACAAAGCCATCAGCACGTTAGAAACAAACTTAATATATGAATTTTCCTGTAATTCCACCACAGAAAGGGAGGTGTTCGTCTGGCCACTCTGCACACAGAATCCCCTTGCGATATAATATATGACATCCCGAATTACACTGCTGTACCCGATAATTTGCCTGGGGAGAGAGGGTTGATTGTACAGGGTTTTGTGGGTGTTCTCACTTTGACCGGACCGACTGCAGATGGGATCTCCTTGCGGGCCAAGTGGTAGCGCCCCGACCGCTCCAAGTCTGCCTTAGCCCTCCTGATGAAACCCGGGGTGAAGCAGAAGCTGCTGATATTGCTCCAGTTGTATTTCAGGCTGCCCGTCTCTGCAAGCCAGCTCCAAACATTGGAATCAGCACAATGAATTCTTTCTGGCCCAACAATGCCACCTGCAAGGCTGCCACGAACGAGAAACAGGACAGCCCCCCCTCCTGGTGAATTGACATCATCGGAATCTTTCGGCATTCGTTGCAGCTTTACTCCCAGCTAGCGGAAATGATCGGGTGTCCTTTGATTAGCCAGAATCTCATGGCACGGTAGGGGAGTATGCCTTTGGATACAAAAAGCCAGCAGAAGAAGTCTTGACAGGAAGGGTTTTGGGTCCAGACCCTTACAACACTAGAAAAAGCTGAAGTTTATCGTAATTCATGAGGTCTCCAGACTGCCACTTGGGAATGCCTGTGCAGGAGGACAATCTGTGTAGATGCTATGGGGACATCAGATAGAGAGAAAAATTTTCTCTGGAAGGCGGGTTGGTGTGTGTGTGTGTGGGGGGGGGGGGGGGGAGAGGAGGAGCATGGGCGCTCACAGACATCAGCTTCTTTCATGCTGGCCAGTCCCACAAAGTGGGGATCTGCCACGCGCACCAGGGCATTGTCGACGCAGTACGTGTCGATGTATTCCACCCCCTGCTCCTCCAGCCTGTCCAGCACCCCATCCCTGCAATACGAGTGAAGGTCTAGGATTCGGTCGCCCCTATTGCAAAAACCCGAGAGGTCTCAATGCAGGCCACCTCCTGCTCCTCCAAATCATCTGACCACCCACGTCTGCCTTGTGGATCACACTGTGAGGTCTAGTGTGATCCTGATGCTCAGATTTGACTGCCAGATTTCAAATATCATACGGACACGAGAGAAGAATTCCATCAATATAATTGTTCTCTATGCCTGATATCTCTTGTCACTCACCTGCTCCTTCAGACATCAATGCTGCGGATTTTGAAATCAAGAACCCGACCGGAGGAATGTTCTTCTGATGCAAGGGGGGGGGGATTGGTAGTATGGATTGCTCACTTGACAAGTGCAGCAAAGAGACCTCCATTGCCGTTAGGTGCCCTGGCCGCCTGATAGTCCTCGCTCACAATGATCTTCCCCTCCTCTGTCAAGCACGGCAGCTCATCCTGCATCATGAGCGATTTCGCACTCTTGACCTGGGCTTCTATAACTCGAAACCATTTTGTAAGCCCACCTTGATGACACAGACATGACAAGAAATCTATGGCAGAATGTCATATTGCCGTGGAAATTTTTGGTGATGTCAGGCCTGGCCTGAAATATAAAGGAAAAGATGAGGATATCTTTCTGATCTGCTCTACTGCCAAAGACTGCAATGAGGGGTAAGCAAATGCACCTAGGGTGTCTAGTCCTGATATAAAGGTGTGCATGCACACCTGGACCACAAACAGGACCTGCTCCGGGTCGAGCTTGAAGAAGCCTTTCTCCTGGAAGAAATCTCGCGTCTTGGTATCAGTGGCGGGGCTGGTAAGGATGACCCATGGGATCCGATGCCTGCAGAAAAAACAATCAACTGTGCTCACATGCTGTCACCGTGTTGTTCTGTACAGGATATTTTGTTCAAAAGAGGGGTTGGCAGTCACTGGGTAGTGTGCATAGAAGCTGATTGTCTGTTGAGCTGATGATGCGCAGCACTGTACGCATATCTGCGCATATTGCAATGCCCCTGGATTCCTCTGGAAGGTTGAAGAAATGCACAGTGGGAGGCAAAATTCAACGGTCTGAGCGTTTGACGTCTCATAAGCCACCAGCTGAATGCAGTCTGTCTTTCTTTTGGCAGAGCTCTGATGCCCGGTGCCCGTTTGCCGACGCAGGCTATCAGCTTTCCTGTGACTTGCACCCTTGAACTGCCCTAGCGGGAACTTCCAAAATGGCGCGACGAATGTGTCAGACCACACTTGCTCCAGTCAACCTCAGGAAGAGCAGAAGGGCAATGAAGGGCGATCAGACGTTGTTCATGGACTGAGAAAGTGGCGAGGCCATGTTTTGCATGCGGCAGTCCTGTCAGGAATATGGGGAAATGGGAGGTTTAAATGAGGGAATATTCTTCTTGCAGTAATGGGCCACTTGCATGGAGAGGATTGGCGAGGGTTGGTGGGGGGGGGGGGNNACCAGGATCAGTCGCTGACGCTTCCTGAGGGTCCAGCTCCGAGTACTCCACCACCTCTGTGCTGCCGTTCCTCGCAGCAAACACGCCCACCTTCTCCTCAGGGTACGCCTTGGACACAACCTTTGCACCTGTGGCAGATTCAATCCTCGCAATTCTCATACAACAATGGTTCTCATGCTCCATCCTCTGTTATTCCATCAGAAAGCGTCGTAGCGTTCTTTCATGAAAACACCCAATCAAGTTCAGTCGGGTTAGGGTTAGGACGCACCCTAACACGCACAAGCAGGGGGTTGGGGATGCTGGTGGTGAGGAGGGGGAAGGGGGATGGAAGGGAGTAAGGGATTTAACAGACATCGGCTTCCTGTCTAGCCGATGGAGGAGGAAGATGGGGATGATGGCGACAAGAGGGGTTTGTGGGATGGGAGGAAGGCAG
>QAXI01000395.1:159778-171780 GCA_004335615.1 Chloroidium sp. JM
AGGGGGGGGGGGGGGGGGGGGGGGGTGACCTGATGTTCTCCTTGGAGTGATTGGCCACGTGCGCAGCCAGGATCTGCATGCGCGCGATCCTCTCCGCCTGCAGCTGGAAGAGGGACTTCCCGGATGGCAGCCCGATGTTGAACATGCCTTTGGGGTCGCTGCTGCCCAGGCGCGTGCCCTGACCCCCCGCCAGACACAGAGCCGCCACACTCCCCTGCACCGTGGCAGGAGTTCTTAAAGCCGTACAGTCTGTTCTCCTACCAGGCACAGCTCGGCTGCCAATCGCATGGCTTGAGGTGAGTATTCAGGCATTTTGAGTGATGCAGTGTAGGCGTCTCCCCCCCCCTTCCCCCCCATCCCCTCTCCACTTTTCTTGTAATTTGGTGTCCGTTTCTCCGCTACCGAGATTACATACACTGCACACGAAATCAGTCGACGCATCCCCGACGTCTGCAAGCCCTCACCTCGGCGATGAGCTCCAGCCCCCGGTCAAACAGTGGCCTCCTCTCGGGGCTCTCCTCGTTCTGCGGCAGCTGCCAGTTGTGGCGCTCCCGGTTGATCTTGAAGACCGCGTCGTCCGGCAGGGGGGTCACCGCCCCGGCCCCCTCCTGGCCAACCCCCTCTGCGGCCTGCTTCGAGACTCGAAAGAGGCGATGCACCTCTGCCAGATCCATTCCCTGCTTTCAGAGGAGGTTCAGGAGAGACTGGCCCAGAGGATGGCTACTGCTTTTGAGCTGCCAAGAAAGCTCTGGTGAGATCTGTGAAACAGGTTCCTATTTTTAACACCCTTGCCTATCCTGTAGAGTGCTACATACCCTTGAGGAAACCCTGTATCGTGGCCTGCTGGGAGGCTGGGAAGAGGCGCTGCACCTCCGTCAGGTCTGCACATTGCTCACCTCTAAAAGTTCTATTCATGTCTGACTGAGGTCTGATGTATATAAACACAACAGGCCAGCAAAGCTGTATCTGGAGCTGAACCCAATCAAAGAAGCCAATCTCTGTGTGTCCGAGGGACTCAGATACCTTCACGTCCTCCAAGAGGTGGGCTTTCTGCCCCTTGTCCAATTTGCGCCACAGCTGGAAATTGTCACCCACCCCTGGGCTGCCGGCATCTCCCTGCTTTGGCCTCTTTCGTTTTCCTCTCTTGAATAGAAATGCAGCAGCCCCTATGAACCTGCATGGACACGATGTCTCATGAATTCTTCTTTGAAGATGACAGCAATGGGCAATCAGGAGACCAGAGGGAAAGACACTCTCTGCTGGAAGATTCTCACAGGAGAGCTATCTATTTGGGGTATCTGTGTAGCTAGAGAGGCTTGAGGACTTGCTGGATTCCGCAAAAAATAAGCTGGGCCAAGCCTTGCATGCAGAGCCGAGCAACTGCAAGTTTGAAACATCAATGCCTTTGAGGTCACTTCCAGCAAGTATCTTGAGAATTAATAGGAAGAATGTGATCACTTACAAGGTGACTCCGAGGGTAACTTCAATGCCGAGTGCTGCCATGTCCCGTCGTTGAGTCCCAGCCGAATCCCTCCAGGCTTTCACCGCAACAGTTGCCCTCTTGTAGCGTTTTGGCGTTCGATTCTTTTCAATTGCTGGCTTGAAACGTGATCCAGAGCACTGCCATCTGCAGACTCGGTAAGAGTTTTCAACCTTCAGGTCGCCAGGCCAGATAAACGATAGCCGGCGCTTTTATGCGCGCAATGTCTTCCAACGACGGCACAGCGTGAATCCGAGCTTTATATTATTTCCGCTTGAGGAAATCTCAACTGATTGGGTTGCAGGGGCATGTAAAGGGCTCTCAACAGCTGCGGCAATTCTAGCTCTGGCAGTCAAAATTTTCACATTGTGCACTGCCTAAGGCTAGCCATCTGGCAAATATTCTGAACAGCACAGATGTAATTCAATGGCACCTTGCGGTGATTAACAGCGAGCAACGCCTGAGAGCCTGGCCGATCCAAGAGAAAACACCCACCCCTAGCAGCCAACATAACAATTTCTCCCTGCGGTGGAGCTCTCACAGCATCCCTTGCTGTTCGATACTCATCAGCCAACCCAACCAGGCCCAGTCCATCGGCTTTGCTGAGCAAGCAGGGCATCGTACAAGTCTGTCACAGCCGGCCACTCCAAGCATAATGATCCACCCCTGCCGCCCCTGATGCCCTGTAGGCAAATAGGGCAAATTCGTCACAGCTGCTACTGCGCCATGATCCCCTCGGACTGCGGCATTGCCGGGGGCAGCTCGCTGGTGGAGGTGACCACCGTCTTGACGGTCCTCACCCCGTTTTTGTCCACCACCTTGATCACGTGGCTGGGCTGCGCCACCACCAGCCGCTTCTGGACCTGCAACCCCAGTTAAGCGAGATTGGTGTTGACGTCCGTAAATCAATAGTCCAGCAAGTGTGTGCACCTGGCTCTTTGTAGCATCTATAAGAAGCCAATTGCTGGTGTGTGGAGAAGGGACATGCAAGGAATCAGTCCACGCCCTGCAAGTCTTTCTATGCTCACTTGCCAAAGGTGTAGACTTGATTGGAGGTGCTGCAAATCCAGTTGTTTGCGGATGCAAGGGCATGGAAGGGTGATGATGAAATAATATGGCCAACCTCTTCAATTCCCAGCTCCATGAGTTTGACGGCCTCTTCCTCCGTCAGGTCCTTGTGCCAGAGCCGATCGAACAGAGACAGCACAAAATTCTGCCCTGCATACAGTCAAGCAGGTGGGAGGCTTCATACACCCCTCAAATTTTGTGAGGTCTGGACTGCATTGCTCCTCGTCCTGGCCACACCTGGGCAAAGTTACAGCTCCTTTCATTGCATTGACTCGTGGTGATTGGGCTATGACGTGTTGCCTATTTGCCAAGTATTCAGGCAGCCACAAGCATTGAGAATGTTTCATTGCTAGCGATGTGAGAACCTAGAGGGTTTCCAGAAAACCCTGGTGACCTTTGCCGTCTTCACTCTCCTCCAGGAACATATCCAAGTCATACTTATCACTAAATGCCAACACTGCCGGTGCTGTGTTGAAAAGACAGGGCTAGACGGGAGGGGCATCGCTTACCGTATCCTGTTCCAGCCATGTTCATGCTGTGCATGGTGCCCAGGTAGTCTATCAAGTAGAGCGAGGGCCCAGTTTTCTCATCATAGCCCGCCAGCATCAGATTGCAATTGTATGGACCCTGCACATTCTCGCCGTAAATTAACGTACCTTTCCCTTCCTCCTATCTGTTGGGTTTAATCTTGGCAACATGTGTGATGGTATTCACCTCTCTTTTCTCTCTCCCAATCCTGTCGTGCATACCCTAATGGCAGAGAAAGCATGCCAATGTACTGCAAATTTTCTCCAACGAAGCAGAATTGGATCTTGGCTTAAGACTCGCTAACGATTCTGCATCACTTGTCACCCAAAGTCTGCCCAAGATCACGCTGCCTAGCATGACTTACATGCAAAAAACGGGTGACTCTGGGACCAGCTCATGGTACTTCTTTGGGCAGTGTTAAATTTGCTGTGTGCATGGATGGACCATACCCTTGAAGTAAGACAATAGCTTGATCGCTGAAGTCCCCTCCACAATGGAGCAGGCATCAGTTGCTTTCATTTGTGCCGTCATCTCTTCCTCCTATTTTCTTTGCATTCAATTGGCTTTTATTTTCCAACGCTGGTGGCAAGCGCCATCTACATCCAAGTGATGATTCGCACATCCTCTTTCCACGACAAGGCCCCAATAGAAATACAGGTAGAGTGCTTTACCTTCCGGAGGGCGGTGGCTAATTGCTGGCGGGTGAAGTTTGCCACTGCATGTGTGCTGAGGGTCTGTTCGTTGCTCAGAGCATACAGCCTGATGTTGGCAATCATCAGCTCTGTGAACTGCACACGATCCCCAGGCTCACCTGCGATGCAAAATACCCATTTCACGCCTCCAAGAAACACTGTCCGTAAATCTGCGGGTTTGTGTCTACCTGGTGGGCAAAAGAAAACCATTTTGACTATCATCAGCTTTGCAGTTTCACTTGGAACCTGTAATGAAAAACTAAGCATCTGAGATGGTTTGCCGATGGCTATGCAGGATTTGCCATCCCTCAGCTTGCAAATAGAAATGCTCTCTTTTGCGGAGAAGGTTCCAGCAAAATTTTGACAAGCACTGCAAGTGGGAACATCGTAGGCTCCTTGAATCGGCTGCTTTGTCAAGAGCCAAGCTAGGCAAGAACGTCTCGAATGATTAAGCAAAAGGAATAGACTCACCGGCCAGAGCAAACACTTTGTGATCATCTATCTTGACTACCTTGTCCTCATCAGCCTTCATTCTGATGATCGACTGTGCTGCTACGGTGTCACTGCATACGACGACAAAGTCTTTGCCTTTCAGACCCATAAAGAAATCCATGATTGCAGGTCAAGCAAGGATGCAAGCTTTGTCGATTCAGTGAAGAATCTCTCGAAAGTATTTATGATTTTGCTTTCCAAAGGAATAACTCGACTGCTTGCTAGAAACAGTCCGGCTCACTTGGCATCTACTGGAACACCGAAAGCGTCGACCCCTCCTAGGCTACCCCTAGGCCTCAGGGGCAGGAATTTTGAAAATGTCTTAAAATCGGGGGCGTGAACTTTCTCACTCGATTCTCATTACATCGCCCGCGCAGCAGACGCAGGCCAAGTACACCACTGACAGCAATGCGAGCGCTCGTATGCCTTCCGCTGTTCCTGCAAGCCTTCTTTGCCACCTCGCCATGTCCACCACACGCATCAGCGACAGAAAGCCTGGGCTCAGTCAGCACCGGCAACAGGGCCAACTACTTCATTGAAGGTGACATCTTCTCCTTCAATTGTTGCGATACAAACGACTCGACTTTTGCTTGATGCTGGGCTCTGCGTGCCCCCACGTGAAATTAGCAATTCCAGCGCCGCTTTTGGACTGTCTTGCACATCTCCGCATTAGCGATCACGATGCATGTGACGGAACCTGCACTGCATGAGCTGCTTCGCAGTTCACAGGCAAAATTCTATATAATGAAAGTTGAAGTGCAAGAGTGTACTTACAGATCCGGCGGAGCAAGCATCTGCTGAAGCTGCAGCCACTGACCTTTTCTACGACGAAACAATGGCCATACAAGCATCTCTTGTATCCACACCTGCCGGCGCCCCTCCTCCCATATCCAAGCGTAAGCTTTGCTCATCGATACTGGATTTACGACACTGCATTCTCCGTGAGAGATCACGTGATACTCTTCAAAGGACCTGGACTCGCAAGATGGACTACACAAAATAGCAGGGCATTTGCCGCTCAATCCAAGAGGTCCTCATAATTCCGAGAATCAATGTTGATCCTCAGGCAGACAAAGCAGGGGAGGGACATGTAGGACATGCATCAGCTGGCGTTTCTGCGCATATAGCAGCAACTACGATGTCGCATGTTGTTGAAGATCTGTTGATGCTGACTTGATTGCTTTCTGTGCAGTCACCAAGGCTCTGCGTGTAGTCACGCAGGCAAAGAACAAGCCACTGCCTGCAGGTAGATTCCACTCTGTATGATTGACCAGCCATCCTGAGATGCCCTCTCCTGCCCGTTTGCTTTGATTTGGTTTTCCTCAACGCGCGCCTGAGAAACCCCTGTGCCCAAGCGGAGATGACAAACTCTTTATGAAGCTGAGGGACAAAGCCCCATAGCTCAACAATGAATACCGAATTGTCTGGAGGAAATCATACTGCCACCAGGCTGGTCGCACAGGCGGTGCGAAATCTGGAGATGACAGGTTTCAAGCCAGACTTGCCTTTCTGCAGGGGCAGTGGAGTGCGGCCAACCTGAAGCACCCACCAAATGCTTTGTCAGCGGAGAGCTGATTGGAAATCGTGCATGCGGACAGGCAGCTGAAGGCCAGGTGAGGCTGCTCATATAGCATCCGCTGAATAGGGAGTGATGCTGCTCATGGCCATGCCCCATTCGGCAACATTTTCTTTCCCTGGCAATCGAGCCAGTTCTGTATCTCCAAATTTCAGTATCATTGCTTATGGATGCATCTATAAGCAAAGCTATGTGTGCCCAGATTTGCTACTGCGGGGGTGCACTATTCTGGTATATTTCAAGTCACAGATTCCCAATTGTTGCTGGTTGGGGTGGTCATGGCAGCTAGGTGATCAGGGACAGAGATGCACTACAACATCTCAGACCTGCTGCACTCAATTTGGGGCAATAAGAATCACCGAGTGTTGTGAAAAGCCAATGTCGGGCTTTAGAGCGGCTAGGGCTCCTAGAAGCCCTAGCCGTGTCACGCCATGAATACTATGCCATGGGTATTGCGCCATGAGATTTCTTCTCAACCCCCTCCTCATGGTTCACTTAGAGGCAGGAAGTTACATGCGTGCATGTGGCTGCAGATGGTGTTCATCATCAAGGAGCCAGGCAAGGCATGCGTGAACAGCTACGACTGCCATGATGACCACATCTGTAGCACCCAACTCCCTGGCGCACCCAAGTTCTGCTACCCAATAGCCCCGTGCCACCTGACGGCGTAGCTTCCCTTGCCTGTGGAGCTGCGCTGGCAGAGCTGGTCTTGCCTGCACTCCGGACCATTCAGCGGGAAGCGCAGCAGCGTGATCAAACCTGAAAAGTACCTGAGCCCCAAATTAATTCATGATTCAAGGGTGAAGTGGCTCCTATGCCCGCCTCAGAGAGGGAGCTGCCAGGGATGTGTATCACACCCCAGCTCCCACACAGCCGCTCCCCATGACACTCTCCATTGTCCCAAAAGAGCTGCATTTTCGCTTATTTCGTAGTTTGTCGCTTTCAGATGTCCCTGCATTTGCTTGTGGTGGATGTCCTTACAGATGCTTGCCATGTAGTAAATCCAATTGTACATTGACTCATCTGATGCGCTTGTCCCGCTTTTTTCGCTCTAGAATTCCATTAGCGGTGGAGTGAAACTGTCTTTTTGTTCAGACTAAATTTGATACTGGTTTTGCAATAAATCCCTGAAGATCAAGCTACGCAATATGTGATCTGGCAGAGATTGTCAGCCCACAGTGCATCATAAATTCTAGGCCCAGAAGCTGTCGAGCAACACCTTTGAGCTTGGTTTAGTATCTCAGCACTAGTGACTCCCTGTTTCAAGTTTTTCTTCAGAGACTTCTTGCATGCTAACCATTGTGCAGACTGTATGAGATAACATCGTCTGGTGTCAGTTGAATAAAGTGCAGGGCAAGTGTATGAGGGATGCAGTATGAACGAAGCTGCAGGTCAATAGCTCAAGATATGACAAAAGTTATGATGCGGAAACAGAATGTGGGCAACGGTGCCTTGCAGTGTACTGTCCTGGGATGGTGATAGTATATTTCGGAGGTGATTTCAGGAGGGATACAAAATTTGAAATTTCCAGGCTGTTGCCACGCTGCCATTCCTCCATTCAATTCTGCAGGGTGGTGTAATCTTTTTAATCGAAGTGCAATCTAGAATGATGAGTTATGAAGGGCAACTTGGTCTGCAGAAGGGCTGCGGATCTCCCTTTATAATGCATCGCACCATTCTTTTTCCTCAAAGTCGAGCATCGACTAAGTCTTCGAACCTTGTTTGTCGTTGCAGCAGCTCCGAGGAACCCAGCACATCGTATGCTCGTTCAATACGAAGAGCAGATCTCATCAGACAGGGATTTGTAGGTACACCTGCTGCACATGCCTGGGGGGATTCTACACCTTGCGCCTTCCGGCCACATATGCATGACAAGGTCTTCGATACTGTATTGTATCATCATGGTGCAGTCGAAGGATAGCAAAAGAGTCCTGCTGAATGTACTGTTTCCCTGTACCCAAAAATTAGATTACTTTGCCTCCTCGAAATGACCTGTCTTTCCAGGGGCCACTGCTGGCGCAACGCTCGGCTCGGCATGCAGACCTGCAGTAGCACAACCAAGCCTAGCCACCCCTGAGCCCGGACAGGTCTGAATTACACTCCCTTGGGGAGAGGTGGGGGAACAGGGGATGGTTTTGCATGAATCAGTGGTACAGCAGCGTGGGTTCCTTTAGGCAGGTAAGGGAATGGCAAGAAAGTAGAATTCAAACGTTTCAGATACTGCTTGATAGGAAGTTGCGCACACAACGAGACTTCAGATCCAAGGTATGTCGAAGCCATAGAACATTGACAGATAGAATTCTACCTCTCTGGCTCACTCACCACCAAACTCTCTTCATGACCATCAAATCAGATCTCCGTCCTTGCTAGCAAATCCTGGATGACGCGTGCAGGTTGCCATGAGAACGCTTTCCGGAAGCAAGTTAGCCATAGGATTCTACCCGACATTCAGCTACGACTCCTCTGGAGGGGGTGGGGTGGCTAAAGCAACTAGCAGCAGCATGCCAGGGAAAATCAATCTGAGCTTCGACCCTAGCAAAGTCTACATTCCCGACGTGACTGGCCTAACAAGTGAGGTCCATTCCTATCATGTTCTAGCTAACCTGACAAATTTGGGGATATTTTCGCTTCCAGTATTCAGACTCACTTGCAGTACAATTATTGTTCACAACTTTGTGGCAGATTGTTTTGGCCTCAGGCTGTCACGAATCTGCCCAACACATGGAAGCCCACACGCCTGGGGGTTGAAGGAGAAGGCAGGATATTGAGAATTGTTGACATTTCCGGGCAAAGCAACCACATCTCCAAATTTTCATCGCCGAAATCTGCTGTGCCTGCAGCGAAATTTCTTGGAGCCCCATTGCCGCCTTACCTGAAGATTGCAATCACGCCGACTAGATTAGAGGTAGAACCTCCATCTTTTGATGCTCTTTTCACCCAATTCTGCATCAACAAGCTTCTTGCACCTAATGCGTGCCGAGTCTTTCGCAATACATTCCTGGATGTATTCAGAATTGTTTCTGTTGAGGTATAAGGGAACACAATCACAATTTTTTAAAGGGAACACAAAGAATCATCTGATCTTCAGCTTTTGCTCCCTAGATCCTTTCAATTGCTGTTCTGCAAACTGCTCCGAGTAAGAAAGTGAGTCGAGTCGATAACTTTCTTGTATTGTAGCAGAACAGGCCATTGTGGGCTTGCTTCAATGTCCAAGCCAATGTCCACGTACATTCCGCAATCACTGAGGTACTTGAGATACTGCAGGGTTTTGCTAATCGAGACACAGGAGAGGTAGAGCTCTTCTTTGATGCTGAGTTCAACTTCAATGCAGGCCAGCTATACAAGGTGCCCTGTATCTCCTCCTTCCCTATCCAATTTCATGTCCAAAAATAGCTGCATATCATGAGCTTCCTCATCTGTTGTACAATTGCTGTATTATTTTTTTGGCAATTAATCTCCATGATTCAATTCACGGCGGTTATACGTGAACAATAAGATGAAGAAGAAGTTTCAGAACAACGTCAACAGGAGACTCCAAATCTGCTCATCATGAGGCAATTGCACAATGACTGAGTCACAGATCATTGGTGACGAGGTAATCGAGCCGGCAGCCACTGTACAGTATAAGTTTGTCAAGCCCATGGCTGATTACAGGCTCCTCCCCTGTACGTTAAGACCAGGCTCACGACGGAGGAGTCTGTCAGCCGCCATCATCGGCAAAAAGGCTCTCGGCTGGACAGCAACATGCTTGCCTCGTGAGCCCAGCACACCCCCACCCCCCCCTCTCGAGATAGTAGGGTAGAAAAGGAAGGCAAGGGATGGCATTTTACGCACTGAAATTCATTTTGATGTTTATATCTGAGAGTCCCTCGTTGCACTTCTTTCACCCATATCTGCACTTTTCTTACTGCACCATTTGAGGCATATTATGAACACTGCTGTGATGGGGAGGTGGGGTGATGGGCATCTTTGGGGTCGTATGCCGCCGGTTTTGGCTGCCTCTTCTATCCCGACTCTCTTGACCATCACCTGTTTCTTTGAGACCAACTGGCCAACATAAGGATGATGAGGTCACAATAAAAAGCAAGTAGCCTCAAAGACGAAGCACGGCAAGAGGGGACAAGGATCCACCCTGCTTCACGATCATGTTGCAGTTCAACGGCATATTTCTGAAAGGGCAAGCAAGGCTTCAGAACGCTGCAACTCTCAAATTGCCCTTCAAGGGTTTCCCATGCCGTCCCCAGGCTGACGGGCGTGGCGGACATTGCACCCACAGGCGACCCGCTGATTGACAACTTCCTGCAGCTCCCCACAGACGTCCTTGCTGTCATGCAGTCCCAGTTTGCCTTCAACGTATGAGGAGGCCAGATCGGTGCCAAATGATCTCTTGTCAGCAACATATGTCCTGGGAAACGCTAGATTGCTGTCTTGATTTGTACCAAGCAGGTTTGGGGTGCTACGATTCTGACAATGAAGGGATTACCAGTCATAGGCTTTATTCCTGCATCTGGCAGCCTCACTGTGTCTATCAAGTAACGTCTATAATCTGAAGGGCAGATATTTGCGCATGAGTTCTCCCTGTGGGTAGCGCCTGCCTGAAATTGAGCAAGTATCTTGGGAATCTGGGAAGATATCAATATACATTTTGTAGTTCTGCATTGTACAAGACCACAGTGAGATTACAAGAGTTTGCACTCATCAGTGTAACTGGATTAGCATTGACCTACAGCTACTGCCAGTGCTTCACCTGAGTATGAGCATGCATACCTCCAGACATTTGCACACACAGCTTCGCAGGGATTCGAGTACAGCATGCATGGCACAATATTCCTTCTGTTCTGGTATCAAGGCTCACGGGCCAAATCTCCCCTCACTCAATTGTTCTGCCAATCCACAGGTAGCAAAGGGCACCTGACCTACCTAAAAGTCACCATCAGATCAACACTTTGAGCACAGAACAGCAGGCATTTAGCCGCATTTCTAGTGCAGCGCCGCCCTTGGTTCCAGAGTTCGAAACATCCTCCTATCTGCCTGCTGCTCCAGCAGCTCACGAATAGAACCTACCTACCACCTACCAGCAATTGCAGGCTGCGTTGTATGAAGTGGGACAGAGCAGGCCTCTTGCTGCTGCTCTACGGCTTCCCTTCTGTTTTGGATACTGGGAGCCATAAACCCCCTTCTCCAGATTGGACCACAGAACCTCCAGCATCTACCACATAGTTCAAAAGACCCCTTCCCCTTTTGCGTGTTCCTCAAGCTTTTCTACCAAAACATAAAATGCCTGGAGGACCCCTCCTACCCCCCATCCACCTATTTCAATCTTGGAGGAGCACATGCCAGGCGGGTCTCTCGCCCCCCAACCCCTCTCTGAATAAGTCACGGTATAAAGCAGAGCAAATAACCTGTAAATCAATTTTCCCTGTTGCCAGAATCCAAAGCCACCCCATTGGATTCTCGCCTGTGTATGTACACTACCCCTGCAGTACCAATATGGTACCACTCTACAGGGGGTCACCCCCCTCTCAGAACATGTCGTAGAGCACAGCAGAACAGGCTTCCCGCAGCTCCACTGCGGCAGCTGCCGTGACGTCCCGTGGGGCGGAGATGCGGTTGCGGAAGAAGACCAGGGCGGCCGAGCCAATCGCGCAGGCCTCCTTGCACTCGTGTCTATCCCCAGGGGTGCCTGCATGGAAAGATCATCAAACAGTACCTTTCAATTTGCTGGCAGTAGAGGGAGTAATTTGTGGAGCTTTCATGGGCCGGCTTTACAAAATCCAGGGAGGGCAGAAAGTGAGAGATAGGAAATATGCAAAAAGTCGAGAGGTATGACTGGACAGATGAGAATGCCCAAACAGTGTATCTTCGACTGTACTGCAGTATGAAACGTCGGCTGACCGTGGGAAGCGTTTCACCAGCCACAATCCAAGAAAGCAGTGAGTCAACCCAAGATCGCAACATGCGGCTCCTGGCTGGGAGCAGTGGGATGCCATACCCGCAAAGCGTGATTGACAGGCAGAAGAAAACGGGGGAAATCTCAACATGCATTGTCCTGGCGGTGTACTGTGGATTGTCCTGCCCGCAAAGCGTGATTGACAGGGAGAGGACAAAAGGGAATCACCATTGATGAGGTGATGGCACACCCTCCAGAGAACATGAACCACGAGCC
>QAXI01000395.1:185527-197301 GCA_004335615.1 Chloroidium sp. JM
CCCCCCCCCCCACCCCACCTCCCCCCCATCCATGTTGTCCAATTTCAACCATCCATCATGCCCCTGTTGGATCCTGTCTCATGCAAAGATCTGGCAAGGGCCCAATTTCAAAATTGCCATCGTTTCCTAAACCTCTCTGAACCTTTGTAGTATCCAGACTCCCGCATGCAGAAATGAAGGGTGATGAGTGGTTAAGGATGCACTTGCAAGCCATTTTCGCCACCATCTCCTCTGTAAATGCTGTTCTTTCTTGTGACCAGCCCCAGGCATGCCTCATATTGCCAAGCACATATTGCTGGGCTGGAAAGTCACACTCTCGCCTGATGATCTTTCTCACATTGAACCTAAATGCTTGCCCAACCTACCTGGCCTGTAGGACTACTGTCCCTCGTGTGGAATTCCATGGGGAGAGCCAGACCTTACAAGCGCATTGATTATTGCCTGGCTTCCACCTCTTGGAAACTCCAGACAGCTCCCTTCCCTGCATCAGCCGGAGAATCATCCGTGAATAGAGTTTGGTTAGCCTTCCGACTATCATATTTCGTCACAGAAGACTATTACTTGGCCAAAATGGGAAATAGCAACTGTGGTGCCAAAGCTTCTTTTGGTGAAGGTATGAGGAGCACCTGTGCAGAGGTGGGGAGATGAGTGGAGATTTACCTGTACCATTCATTCCACATGAAAGCCACCTCAGCCGTTATCGTACCGTTTGCTGGCAATCCTGCAAAACAAGAAATGCTGTTCAATTGTCGCCTGCTTATTTCAGGAAGCAAGCAAGAGATTGAGGGAACACTAACTTCCTTTCTCAGTCATGCTTGCTCAACACATGACATCAGATTAATCATTTGGAGGATATCACAGGTGATGGGGTCCAAACCATTGAATCCTGGGTATCACAGAACCAAGGTCTCGCGCTCCTACGTTTAAGCCAGAGGAGAATGTGCAAGTTCACTTGTGGCTTGATGGTAATGAGTCCTGTTCTCTGTACTTCAGTCCTTGAGCTCCGTCCAATCTCATTCAGGACAGAGGCTTGAAATCTCTTGCATGATGAGATGAGTCCTGCTATACATCCTTCAAACCTTCACTTTTTTAAATTTCTAGTCAGGACACAGAAACCTCACCTGAGAGCAAAAAGCACAGCAGGTCCAGCCAATTCCTGACAAAGTTGTCCTCTATGAAGCCAATGACATCAGTGAAGGGCCCCACCAGTTTCAGCCCCGTGCCGCCAGACTGCACAGCAGCAACCTAATTATAGGTAGGGAATCTGCTGAAATTGCCCTTCCCTTTCCACCTCGATTTAGAAACCATACATCCGTTGAGCCTTTCAGGGTACAGAACATCTTGTTTGTCCACCTTTGATCTTGCTAGAAAGCAGAAATTGCCCTCCAAAGTTGCAGATGATGTGATCTTACACCCTAAAAGGTCTGGGGCACTGTGAAGGGAAACGATTTGACCTGACCTCCCAGCAACCATGTGCTGCAGACTGCACAGCAGCTGACTCCTTGATGGGAATTCTCCCATCCCACCCTAATATGCCCTCCCCTCTCAACCACATTGCCTGAGAATCCGACTACCTATGAGGCCCAAGAGCAGAGTGAATATCTTGTTTGACTGAATTCTTCCTTGCTGGAGTGCATCATTTCTCTATGATGTCGCATATGCCATGGTTTTTTTTATCACTTTGGCAGGTCTGAGGGCTTGTTCTCTCCTCTCCCCCCCCCCTCCCCATCCTTCTCCTACATCCCCACTACTCCCCAGCCTACATCACCTTCCACAAAAGGTGACCCAGGACTGAATAGTGGGACAGGCGCGGAAATGCTAAGGGTCAAGACATGGTATGGGAAGGTAGGCGTGAGGACGAGGCACCTTGAGAAGAGACTGGAAGTATCTGGAGAAGGCGGTCAGCACGACTGAAGGGTCCGTCCTGATGGCAGCAGGAGGGATCATAGAGGCTGCCTTTGAAAGGGGCCTCATGACCTCATGCAATGCCTGCAGTAGGCAGCAAACCTTCCTTGAATTGCGAGAATAGCGCCAAGACTGAACAATGAATCCCAAATTCTTCAACCCAGACAATCCTCTTGCTGATCTCAAAGCATCCTTGCTTGATGTTGCGAGAATTGGCACCAATATTAGGCAGTGGATCCCGATATCACAACCCTGGAGAATGCCCCTGTTAGACTCAAAGTAATAGTTCGCCAAGTATTCTACCTCTCCCTCTCTTTGTGTCCCTCAGGGCTTGCCCAAGCTTCATGTGAAGAATGAGAATGTGAAGAAAAATATTGTCTGTTGCAAATCTCAGGACAAGCTTTTTACTCGGATCTCCATAAAGAAATGAGCAGAGGACAAGAAAGAACGTGCATGCCAGTCCTTCAGACCTCCAGGACTTGCGCGTTGGATGACCTCCTCAAATTGATTGTTGCCCACCTGTACAATAAGTATTGATTATAAATGGCAGACTGTGAGGCGACTGCTTCTGCCGCCTATCCACAATCTCTTCTCGGCTTCTTGTCAGCATGATCAATAACAATCTGGGTTTCTTGCCGATTTAGGCGCGAGCGCAAGAGACGATCAAAAACAGCATTGCAGCCCAGCACATTCCTGCCCATGCTTCACAGGTTTTGGCTGGAAACTTCAAATATGCACATCTTGCTTACAAAACGCCAGATGAAGAGCTCTGGCTTTTCAAACTGCCCTCACACCATTCCCAGCTCAGTCAATGCTCCAATTTCAAGGCTTTTCTCATTTGATATGACAGTCAGCGGCAGGTGAACAATCCAGCCAACAAGGCAACATCGATCTGCCTTTGTCTTCCTTGGCATTCCTGGCACACTGGCATTGCAAAAGATGTACAGAGAGAGGGGTCGAAGGAAAATCAATGGCGCTCATGTCGGCTCCATGTCTTGAGAAGCATTCTGCAACCAAGGAGGGGTCTGCCGGGGAGGGGGGGGACAATCACCTCTGTCAAAAATTCCCCCTCTGGCAGGATGACATTCCAGGAATTGTACTCTATGAGGTCAAGGGGTTCGTCAATAGCCTGAAGGACGTGGGCAATAGGGTTTGCACCCTGTCCTCTGCACGGAGAATTTATTGATGAGCAGTGGTGCGCATTCTGTGTTCTATGTTCCCCACAAAAGGGCCTGTTCAGTCACAGAAGGCATCCTCATAGGTCAATCTTCATCTAATGACAAAATAATCCAGGACACGGAAGGAGGCGTTGCATTGTACAAAGGGGCGTGGCTTTCCGTTTTCCATTCAAAATTGTTTTCAACTCATCACCAAAATATTTGTCTTGCCTTAGCACTCCCCTTGCAGATCCCTATTTAGTCCCTCAGGAAAGGAAGAGGGGTCGAGGGGTACCGTGACGCCATTCCCGAGTACAGGCTAGGTCCGCTCTCAAAGTGATAGCCGTCTTGCACCCAGGCATGTGCTGCGCCTCCCGGAATGCTGTGGCTCTCACATACCACCACCTGGCAGCACATGTTCTCATGAGTGCTGTGTGTAACTTGGATGCTAAATTTTGTTGGTGCGAGTGAGATTTGTCAGCTCATGCACTCAAGATTGGAGTCCTACATCCCATGTATTACATGGATCTTTGGTTTTGTAGGTGCAGAAAATATGTGTGCTGCTTCTGGGGCAAGTGCCTTGCGGCATGGATGCTGAATAAGCATCTTGGACATCTTTCTATCCATTCCTCAGTATTGCTGCGAATTCCTGACATTCCATGCAAAGACTTGCTGTGGCTCCATGTGAAAGGCCAAGGCCAACGATGATGTGACATTTTAATATCGCCTTCAGGCCAGAATTTGTCACGACGCAACATGGCACTCCTCACCGACGCCTGAAGCTACAACAGGTGAATTGGTTGCTTTTGAGAGCAAGCTGTGTACCTTCAGGCCATAATTCGCCATCATTGCAGCACAGCACAGCCCTCCAATGCCCGAGCCTATGACCACTACATCACAATCGCTCTCGCTTTGAAGCGCGGCTCTGGCAACACACCTGTAGCAAGCAAGCATGGTACACAAGCCAGAACTGAACTCGATAATACATTCTACCGTGCATTGCTGGCCAATTTCAGCATTCATAGCTTGTGACTGGGTATACATCATCATCGAGCGGTGCTGAATCCTTAAGCACAGAGAGCAGTACTGTATCTGGGTCTTTTGACTCCAAGGCACAGAACAACACACCTCCTTTTTGCCTGGTGGCCATGCCTGGTCCTACAAAACAAGCTGTGGCTTCTAGATAGCTTTTCAAACGTTGGAGTACGCCTGGCTGAGCTGATGTGAGCAGCACAAGCTGGCCAGATGTTCTTTTGAGCAGTGCATGCCGGCAGTGGAAGTTGTGGGGCAAACAGTGATTTTGGCATCATGATTCTCTCAGATGTAAGATCTCCATGAACAGGTCTTCAACGATGAGATCGTGGAGATTTCTGCTCCCATTGGCCAGACAGATGAGGGGGTGGGGATAGCGATCCTGTAGCGTCAATAACAGGACTTTCTTCTGCATGCTCACTCCGCGGACGAGCTATTGAGCGCAGTGAGCACTGCGTAGTACACACACTGAGCCTGTTTGCACGCTGTACGTCGATTTTGTTGCCGCGGGTAAAACGTGTTCGTACCCATCCGTCCTTATATACAGTAGCCCACTTGGGATCCTGTGGCCCTTTAAGGTGACGTCGTCGGTGACAGTATAGGCAGCTGTACCTCGCTGCATCAAGCCTCAGGACCCGCAACGCTGGTCTTATGGGTCTGAAATAGCCTGGCCCCCCCAAAACCAGCCTTGGGTGGCTGCCAAGCTATGAGACCGCCATTGGGCTTCCTGTGTATATTCCTCTGGATATCTGACCCGACCACAGCGGCTGTGAGCCGATTTCCTAGGTCCAGGAAAATACATACCAGGAAATTTCAGGTGAGGGCAGTTGCCTTGGACTGATTCGCAAGGAGAATTCCTGGGCACCTCGCAAACAATGTGAGGATGATGACACACAGTTCTGTGTGGCTTCTGCTGAGTGTGCAAAGCCATCCCTTGATTCTTGGTGACATGATCTTCAAACCTTTCAAGGGCTTGCTATCAACGCGAAAAAAGGGATTGCAAGACCTCAGGTGATGCCATGACATATTCTTCAGAGACGGAGTGAGGAAAATGTGCTTTGAGCATCGTCTTGACAGAGCTTATGTCATAGAAAGTAAATCTGGCTTTTCCTGGTCCTAGAACCACAGCTAGGATCTGCCGGCTGTATGAAACTCCAGAACGCTTCTGGTTGCTCCCATGATAATGCGATCAACAATCAATACACTGAAGAGCGCGCATGCATCTCTCGTCTTTGATGCATTTTGAAGCATCATGTTGAAAATGTGTTATCATATAGGAGGACTTCAAACAGTATCTTGCAGGGGGCAGGTGGAAAGGTGGATTGCGATGGAGGCTTCAGTGTAGGGAGCTTTTCTCTGGGATGCACACCCAGCAAAGGCGACCCCAACACCAACTCACAAGCGCCCGCCAAAAAAGGTCTTCTACTTTCCCTTCTTTAGTAATTACTTGAAGAATCCCTAATGCCATGCCTGCATTGAGGGACTGAAGGGAACTCACTCCGAGCTTTTGAGCTGTTGGATTGCTTTTCGAGCAGAGAGTGAAATACAGTTGAGAGAAGAAACCTGGAATAGGGCACAAAACCCTCTCAGATCTCTTTGGAATCGGGATAAAAAAGGAAGGGAAGTAAGATGATGAGTGCATGTCCCAAGATCTTTTGGCTTCCATGGTCAGAATCACAGCAAGCAAACAGGCTGTGTGGGCCAGCGGAAAAGTGGCATGTGAGGCTTTAGGCGCAGATCTCACTTTTGCATTGTTTGACCAGAGTTTCTGAAGCAAGTCAAAATACTCAATGCCCGCCAAGCAACTGACTTGTGTAACAAATGTGGAAGACATTCGACCAAAGGTTCTGGAGCTGGGGAAAGGACTCGTTGCCCGCAACCGATCCGTGCAATCAATGTGGAGCACAGCAAGCCAGGACTTCAAGTGACGGTGGATGTTGCAGAGGAAGATGACAGGTGGGAATTCCGGGTGCCGACGAGGGAGGAGGCGGTGGGGATCAGGGAAAATTGCACAGCACCCTTGCCACACCCGGCCTTTCCCCCTTGGCGCGCCCCCCTGGAGGTGTTCGCCACGAAGCTGTGGAGTGAGCATCATTTGCTGTCGCTTGACGCAATCACAATGGGGTTTTACACTGCAAACAACAAATACTATTATGACGGGTAAGGCTTGTTTCATCCTTCCGGCCTGTGATGGATTCTTACCGATGGTAAGAACTCTGCTCACTCTGCATGGCCGATTGAAGTCAATTTCAAATGTAGTCGATTGACTAGTCGGTTTGCATCACTTGCTGCCTCTAGACAAGCAACGCCCCAGGGGGGGGAGGGAGTTCCACACACACGACAACAAGGTTTAAGACGTTCCTCTATTCACTTTGGCTCCCCATCAGGAGGGAACAGAATGCTATTTTGAAGCTCTTCTTTTTGGCTTAAGGTCTTGCATTTCCGTGAAATTGTGGACGGAAGATATGGAATGTCCATTCTATTTGATGTGCATGGCTCGTCAATATCTCTCACGATCAATAGAGCCTTTCTGTCTCCACATGGATGGAATTGCTTCTCTATGCACATGATGTGTCCAGTAAGGCACATTGAATATTTGGCATGGTTCTAGACACAGCTTGGAGATAGGGTACTGAAAGCTGTCAGCTGATCTGCAAGCAATGATGCGAGGCAGCTCTGCCTTTTCATGTGTCACCATATTATTTGAGAAAGCACTGAAATGCCCTTGGACTCTTAGAAATTAGCATCGCCTGCATACCCCACACCCTCAACCCCCTGCAGTGGTAGGCAATCAAGGGGTTCCTTTAGTGACCACATGGGGCAGCTCTTCATCTATAATTTGTTTTGATTTTGGACGTCCTGTGCATCAATTTTTGGCCACTTCAAGACCAATCTGTATCCACTCACTGCAGGAAGAAGCACAAGGACCTGCGGTTTGCAGCACCCACCTCGCAAGGCACCTCTGTGAGAGAGCAGCTGCGGGACCTGTTGTCGAGCTTCATGCACTTCTGCGATGCGAAAGGGCTGCATCCGTGGTTGGCTCATGGGTATTCGTCCCCACCCCCCCGTTTACCCACTCCCTCAGGCAGAGTCTATTCCCTCATTGACCAAAAATCATGTAAAGAGAATCGCAGGGAGTGGATGAATGTAAATGTATCCTTGAAGGGCTTCCCTTTTGGCGGCAAGGAATTTAAGATATTATTTCAATTGGGATGTATCATGAAGTTTACTTAGCTGTACTCCCTGTGCTCATCTTTTGCGCTGTGAATCCGAAACCACCCCTTATCCCCATCCCCGGCACTCGCTCCTCCCCTGCTGGGGGGTTCGTGCTGGGAAGAGGATTGCGCCACCGTCGCTCAACCATTCACAAACATCTGCAAGCAAATACCAAACTTTTGTCAGATGGAGGAAAGTTAAGCTGACAGGAGGAGCTTGTTGGTGCTTTGGTGCCCTTTTGCTGGGAAAATTGCAATCTCCCATTGCCTCTGAGAACATCTCTCGGCCACTTTCTCTCAAATCTGATCTTTAAAGGACTTACGTGCATGAGATTGGACCACACAGACAGTCGGCAAACTTGGGCACCAGAACAGGCATAGGAGCCATAGGGGCATCCCTGCATGATCCTCCAGCACTGAAATGCTACTTGTGAATCAGGCTTGCCTTGCCTAGCTTAGTCAAATCGCTTGCTTTACATTCAGTGAAGCTTGGTACGAGACCCAAGCCTGGAGTGCAATTGCAGGAGCCTGCTGGGGCTGACGTGGAACAACAGGATTATGGAGTTTGACGATGACCTAGATATGCAGGTACAGTCCCTCTCATGTGATTGATCAGGGTTTTGATCCCATTGATGATCTTGGAAGCTGCTTTCTTGCAGATTCTTCATGACAGATTGGCATTCCCGCTACGATGCATAAACTTGAAATCTTTGGCACTTTTCTGCTCCCATTTCCTCAAACTAGAGTGGACCTTGTGAACGGTCAGTCAGCTGCAAGAACGGGTCATCCTGATCAGGTGCTCACATTGATAGGCTCGCATAAACCCGATGCTACTTCACACATTGGCTACTCTGATAGTTGGTCAGTGCTGATCCAGGTCTCGTTGCCAGAGCAGAACCTGAGATCACTTCTCCCTCTTCAAGGGGAATCTAAGGGCCTGTATGTCCCAAAATCTCAAACCAGCTGGAATGCTCTGTGCTCACCAACAGTGTCATCCGGGTAGAAAGAATCCTTTGACAATCACTGCCACAATCCCCGCAATCGTGGACCGCTTGCAGATAGCGTTCGGGGAGATGGCCAAACTCAATGCCTCGGATCAAACAATGATCGACGGCTTGTACCTGCTGGATGTGAATCCCCACTACCCCTACCGCAAGCTGCCCGGCGACCAGAACGTCATAGACGCCCGCGTTACCGACACTCGCAGTGGGGTGTTTCTGGACATCACCGCCGTCAGCAGCGTCACCCCCGCCACGCCGAAACGGGTGACCACTGCTTCCGGGGGAGGGGGGGGGATCTAGATTTGAAGGGGATCAAGGTCTCGAGCTGTTCCAGGGGGAGGTGTTGGCTGAATGGGTGTGGAACGCGGCCTTCTTGAGATCTGATCAGATTGAGGGTCTGCAGACCAGGGCATGCCATAAACAATCAGGGTCTCGCTGTCTACTCACAAGGCTATGCATGAGCATTTGTTAACGTTCAGCAATGCCAGTATTTCACCTTCTCCCACGTCAATTATCAAGATCAGCAACAGCCAAGGCATCAAAGCTGCACCTTCCAAGCTTCCGAGTGTGTAGTCGTCAAATTCAGAGGAAATTTTCGAATGCCATGTAGGCCATGCATGTTTTGCTTTGATTCATCCATTCCCTTCGCTGAATCCCCGTCTCCAGTCTCCCATTCTGTGTTTTCCCTTCAGATTGCTCTCCTTCACAGCTCTTATATTGTGCATGTCTCATGCTATTCCCCCCAATTTCCGGACGGCCACTGGGCATTTTTTCTCTACTGCTCTTTTGAGCCCAGAACTCATTGTCAATCTGGCTTTTCAGGCAACCGACACATTGTGCAGGTCTCGTGCAAATCCCCCCACTTCCTGGACGTGGACTGGCTATTCCCCCTTCGCCGCTCTGTCTTGGATGGTGTGGAGGTCTGGATCCCTCACGATGCCACAAGCGTGCTCGCAAGCGAATACAAGGCCTCCGGCTATGGCACGGGCCCTTATTTGGGCCACTACTTCAATTATCTCACTCTGCAGTGGGAGAACAACGCTGCAAACAAGCACGTGCCGAAGCCTCTCCCAACGAGACAGTCCAGACAAACAAAATTCCCTACCAAGCCCACCAGCTGAGGTATTTGTCTATTGGGATGCCAAAGTGTGGGCTATTAGTTTCGAGTCCCATCTGGCATGCTTGTCTGTTTTTGGGAGCCATGCAGCCTGGGAACCACATTTTTTTTCCTAGGAACAGACTTGTACTGGTCAGAGGGAGAGAGGTCTGGAAAGGGATTGGTTGCTGATATCCCCGTTCTTTCTTTGAAGACATTCGATGTTTAGAAGAGAGGTGGAAAAGGCAGGCTGCTTTAATGACGCAAGAATGACTTCACAATCTTGCGCTCAACTCCATTTCATTTAGGCTTTAGTTGCTAGGAATGTGCTGTGTGTCTTCTGTGGATGTGTCTGCAATGGCACCTACATTGCAAAGTATGCAATTGTGCTCATTAAAGTGGTGCTTCATAGATTGATATGTTGGAATCCACACCCAAAGCGTCTATTTGTCCTACATTGAAGGCTTGGAAAAGGGATGAGTTGACGTTGGCGGTTGTACTTATGGACCGACGGCAAACGCACTTGCCATTTTGGCTTGTTCTGCAGTGCATTATCTCCGGTCTCTTGAGACCGGACCACATATTGAGCCAGGTGTTGTAAAAGAATCATGGATCCATCAGATTCTGCACTGGAATTGGCTTCTGAGATTAGAAAGCTTGCATTTTTGAAGTTGCAGAAGATGAGCAAAAGACTTTTTGCCTGTGGACTAACCAACTCGAATGATTTTGATGTGTACATTGGCAACGTACGAGGTTCTGTACTCATTCCATTCTGATTCAGTGCTCAGTGGTGATACTCTTGATCTGGTGTGTGAAGTGCACCACCAGGGCAGACCTGAAAGAGGTCTAGTGAACCAGGCATGCGTTCATACAGTGAGATTCATTTTAGCCCCTAATTTCTTGAAACTTCAGATGAGCTCTTTCTTCCACTTTTACCATGCGGATGTTATGACCACAATTGTTTTGCTGCTCTTGCTTTCTTCACACGTATACCATGCCCCAAAGTAGTGGGGTGCAAAAGTGCCAAAGTGCAATGTCACACTTCGAACACCCTCCTGTCACATGAAGCTTGTGTTTAGACGCAAGAGCGGAACAAACGCATTGATTTGAGCACGAATTATTTTTCTAGGGATTTCCGATCACCGATTTTGATGCAGAAGACTTCATCGAATACACTTTCTCCCTCAACAAAATGCATTTTGTGAACGGAAAATTCCGGCCTTCGGGCTTGGCCGAGAGTGCAAAGTTGTTTTCAACGCTCTTTGCATCCCTCGCACAGATCGGGCTGAACGTCACCCTCAGCGTTTATATTGGCATAACTTTCCGAGATAGAGCTCCGTGGGCGTTCTACTTGGCTATTGCCCTTGCCGCTGCCTGGAGTTTGGCACTCATGCTCATGGTCTGGGGCTACGTGAGACTCGTCAAATTCCTGAACGTCAACCACGAGGTGTTGAGGAGCCAGTCAAGATCTATGCTGGTGCTACCGCTTGGGCTGGAGGCTTTCGCAGCATGCTTGGGATCTGGATTACTGAGCTCGGCAGTGGTCTGGCAAGCCTATACTATTCATCACACACCAGGTACTTCAGGCCATGCGATTTCCCTGCCGTTTAAATTCACTGCTCTCAAGTCGTACACCGTCGCATCTCATCGTACTTTGTGTTGTTGATATTTTCTTTCATTCAAGAGGCATCTCTCCTTCTAATCAAAAGTAGAGTCTTTCAAATGCCTGTCTCCATCGCACAAACGGCGTTATAGATCGACACCTTCCTGAGAGCATCGACCTCACCACCATCCCCCTAACCGATCCTCTCTCTGCAAGCCTGTACACGCAGAATAGATTCATCCCTCGAATTCCCTTTCAATTACTTCTGAAGAAACGGGGACATCCTCTCTGCAGAACTTGCAAGCATTGCTCCTCTCCTCCCCCGTCCTCACTGACCCAACACACTGCACAACAACGACCCCATCGTTGCCGGCCAAGAGATCAGGATGAGAAACGCATCACCTGTGGACATGGATACAACCGCTCCTGCGGACCGCCGCTAACCCCTCCTGTCATATGCAGGCAATGGGGTGGATTTCGGACAGTTCGACATCTACTTCCCCATCTCGGTCGGCTTCCAGGTGCTGGCCCTGCCGGGCTTCATCAAGCTGGCCGACATCTTCGGCTACGCCCTGGCCAAAGCCAAGAAGGAGCTGGCCACGGCCCAGCTGCGCTCAGAGATCCAGACCAAGAAGTCAGCGCTGCAGTCCATCACCACGGGGGGAAGCTCACTCATCAGCTCGGAGAGCATACGTGCAGGTGGGGATCCCACCTTTCCTCCTGGGTGGGATCTCAGCAGGTGGCTTGCTGCGATGAGGATGGGGG
>QAXI01000395.1:208114-228913 GCA_004335615.1 Chloroidium sp. JM
GGGAGGGAGAAATACCTGGCAAAGTCATGGGGCATCAGCCACAGCCCCCAGCCCAGCTGCAGCGACAGCAGTGTTGCCACCGTGGCGCCCCAGGAGGCTCTGTGGACGGAGGAGGAGTAGGGTTCGCTGTGCTCCGCCGGGAGCAGGGCGAGGTTGAGGGTCTTCTGCCGTTCGTGCACCTGAACCGCAAGGGAGGGTACCGCACCCGCCGAGCCTGCAGGGCACGGTGATTTGTAGTCCTTTTACCATGCTTGGAAAGCATGTGATCCCCTCTGCAAGGTCTTCTGGGTGGGCAGATGGATTCCCATGTTCAGAGGGTGAGCAAGGAATGCTTTGCAATCCTCTGTGGATTGCTTTCGTCAAGCACCCAAGACCTTGATGGGGACTGTCAGAATCAGCCATGCTCACATCCGGTACTCCTTCCTCTCCTCGGCCGAGTTTGGGTTGGACATTTGCTTGCTGTAATGCTGTCCCATCCTGTTTCGCCGTTTGAATGATTGCCTGGGAGACGGCATCAACCCCCCTCGCAAGAAGACTCCAATCCTCAATCTGCTGCTCGGCGTCCCACAGGTGGTGCCAATAGAATGGATACAAATTGGGGATTGTACATGCAGTCAGCAAAAGCCATTGCACAGTACTTCTTGCTTTATTCTGCTAGCCCTTCTCACAGCAACCACCACTGTTCTTGCTATGAGATGTCCGTTGAAATAAGAATAAACGATCCTAAATTGCATACGTTCCATCACTGAGACAGGCACTTGCACCATTTTGACTACCAAAGACACGTTGAAGCGCGGTTGCGTTGTGCATGTGACTATTTTCCAGAGAACGGTACCTTCTTCAGCCGATTCTGCGCTCCGCACGCTCGACCCAGGAAGCATGATCCCATTTTCTGTGGTTTTGCGGGTGGTTCGGTCGACGAGACGTCCAGCAGTGATGCCTCCTTTCATCAATCGTTCATAAACGACCACCGTCACTGCTTTGTAGCCGGCGATAAAGGCTTCCCGTTATAAGACAATATTCCCAGCTCATGAAAGTGTTGATTGTTGCTTAAATCCGAGCATGATTAGGAAGCATGGCAACAACAGCAATATGTTTCGCGTTTCTCTCTCGGCATATGGCAGACTTCACGAGCGCCTGCAAGTATTCAACGGTGATGAGCAGAACAGTTCGTCGGTCGACTCGTAGCATTTGGCGCTCCCCCATACGAGAGATGCACCGGTACCCCAAATCACCACTACAGTCAAAGAGCTTGGCTGGTGCTCTCGCAAAGACTCGTCTCTTAATCCAAAATCCACCCATCTCCTTCGGCGATCTCCTCCAAAAGACAAAAGCTGATTACAACAGCCTGATAAGATGCTCCGGTGTGTGGCTTCGCGTACAGCTGCTCAGGAGGTCGCTCTGATATCCAGATCGATCCCTATAGCTCACTCGGGTAAGTGATTCCTCCTTGCATGGAACCGTGGGCCAAAACGGTGTCCAAGGTAGGCCATGTGTGACATGCTAGATGGTAATCAAACACTGAGAAATCGCCTGCAAATTGAGATCAAGGAATGATTCATGGCAACACAAGTTTGCAATGCTCAATGAGCATTAGAGAGACAATAACATTGGGTGAATTGGGAAGCCTACCCTTCCTTAGGTTGCAAGGGGTTTTAGCACCTTCTTTGGGGAGCCAAACAGCTCGTGAATGCTGTCTGTGGTCGTTTGAGACGATGTCAGGAGGATCCAGGACGCATTGCTCAATATGAAGCGTCTTCGTGCACCCTCCTCCAGGATGTCTCTCTGCACTCTCGGCCCGCCTCCAGGTCCCCCTGGCCACCCCCCTGACCCCTGGCTGCCACCCACAGCGCAGGAGCTTGTACAAGAGCCACACTGCCGTCTCACGGAGGCACTCTGTCCGTGTCTGTGCAGCAGCAGGTGACCATCGCTCTCATGCCCTCACACCCTGAAATCCAGCCTCCCCAAAATCATCTTCCGTTTCTTCCCTGGCACCTTTTCTTTGATTTGGTATTGGAAATTTTCTTTCTGTGATGATTGCAAAAAGGCAAGCAAATGAAGTCGCTGCTATTCTGGCCGGCCTGAAACGCTACGCTTGGTGTAATGAGAAGCTGCCTGACATGTGTGGCGACAACTCTAATCACACAGAGTACAAGAAGGGCTGGCATTTCAAGTGCATCTCCACCCCATCCTACCGGCTGCTTGATTCACACAGCGTTATAAGGAGATGGCTTCCAAGCTCTCATGGCACTTAGACAGTGTGAGGCCGAGAAAGCAGCAAGAGCATGAAAATGACATCCCAAGAAGGGAAATGTGACTGTTTACCCTGTTTGCTGATGCTGCTGTGCAGACGGTCCGGTTTGCATCGTGACTGGGTCTTCGCGTGGAATCGGGAAGGCCATAGCGCTGGCTCTGGGCAAGGAAGGGGCACGGGTAGGCTTCAAACCCCCTCCCACCCTCTCTTCCACTGCAGTAGACCGGAAACCTTCCTAAAAAAACATTTTACTACTGCCAGATTGCTGGCAGAAGGCTTCCGGAAATGCTCAAACCAACCATTCCTTCTGAAACGATATGTCTTCAAGCTTTGTTCTGCAGCAGTGATGATCATGTGCTGCACACATCCCATCGCTGTGAGGTGTCTCCTTTAGGAGGCTGTGGCAAGTTGTGAACCAGGGTTGCCTGGGGAGGAGTAAGGAGGGGGATAGGGGGAGCAGCCTAGAAGCCAGCACATGTCCGAGGTGGCTACAGGATTGTCGTCAGAAGAGCTGTGCAGATAGCAGTTAATCATGGTCCATCCTGCCACATCAAAGACAATTTGCAGTCAACGGAAGTGGGCAGAGATGCCAGGGATGGAGCAGCCCAGAGGCAAACAACATACCTGCATAGGAACGGCTGTGGGATGAAATTTTGAGGAGTGCATGCATGGGAATGGTCGACAGGAAGCGAGTTGGAGGCCTGTGCAGGTGGTGGTGAACTACGCCTCGTCCTCAGGCGCAGCTGAAGAAGTTGCGGAGCAGATCAAGCAATCGGGCGGAGATGCCACAATTGTGCAGGCGGACCTGTCCAAGCCGGAAGACATCAAAAAGTACACCCTTTCCCGCTTCCCCCCTTTCATCTCTCAGACCGCTTCTCTTTCCCGTTCCTGGTTTTGTTGCAAGCCAACCTGCCTACCCAAAGAAGCATTCTTTGCCCAGTGCCCACCATCCTACACCCAGGGGGAATGCGTTTATCTGGCCAGCCTGTCCTCCAAACCCCTCATGGCATTGTCGTCTCTGAGTTCAGGACGGAGTTTGCTCTTCTTTGCAGTTGAGGTGCCCTTCTCTGGCACCTCCTCCTCCCTTCCTCTCCCCCCAATCCACCCCTTCTCATATGGCGTGAGTTATATCCCATCTTTCCCCGCAGATCAATTATGAACAAAAATGGCGTCTCTTTGGTCCAAATCTTTTTCTGCCACTCATCGTCCCCTGAGCAGATGCTGACGCTTCAGATTGGCATCTGCTGCGAGCTCGCAGTCTGTCCTTGGTCGGGAAATCAGTCCAGCTGTGATCACTGTGAGACTGCCAGTTTCTCCTGCCTTATTGACCAGGCAGAGGCCAAACGGTAGATAAAGGAGACTGAGGAAGGATTGTGTCTTTGCTGCTGGACGGAAGATGTGAAATCTTCTCAGCTTGGCCCGCGGAAGCTCCAGGATGGCTCTGCCCCCCGATACGTGGCAAAAGTCTGGTGTTATTGTCTCGGTGTCTGACACACTGCACTTGCTTGCCAGGCTGTTTGACGAGGCAGTGGCCAAGTGGGAGACCGTGGATGTGTTGGTGAACAATGCTGGAATCACCAGGGACTCCCTCATCATGCGCATGAAGCCCGAGCAGTGGCAGGCTGTCATCGATACCAATCTCACAGGGGTCTTCTATGCAACTCAGGTCCCCTTTCTCCTCTTCATTGGAGCTTCCCCTCTCTCTCCTTTCACCTTTATCGCTGGGGTTTGCTGGAGTGCTCGAGATGTTCCGAGGGAGTGGAGGAGGAAAGAGGGGCACAAACACTGGCGTGGATTTGAGCACATTCAGTGGCATGTGTTCGAAGTCTTGTCATGTTATGCTGAGCCATTTCTTCAATATCGCAGACCGCTCATCATGTGTCTCCCATGGATCATGCAGGCCTTTCTCCGTCATGACAAGCCTCCTCAAATCGGGGATCGAAGGGCTTGATCTCCTACTTCTCCTTCCGCAGAGGCATTCTGCACATGAGCTTATTTACTGCTTTCCGTGGCTAACCACCTACCACCTGTGGTGAAGCTGAGTTTACAGATTCATCCACCCTGCACAATATGAGACCTCTGAGGAGGGTCCGCTTGTCTGGATCCCCGACCCCTCCTTCGTTCTTCCCTGCACCATAGAGTGCCATCGCAGGCCGCCACCAAGATCATGCAGAAGAAGAGGAAGGGCAGGATTGTAAACATCACCTCCGTGGTGGGCGTCACCGGAAACGCTGGCCAGGCAAACTACTCTGCCGCAAAGGTGATACCGTGTTCCCTTCGATTCGACGATGTTGACAGAGACGCTCCCCCACCAAATGTCGTCAACCTGCCCTGGCCTCCTTGCCCCCCTTCTCCGCTCTCCTGTAGACTGACAACCAGCAACGACCCCTACCTTGTCTTATCTTGTTATGTACATAGAGGGACCCCAGGATACTGCACGGCATTGAGTCCTGCCTTTGGAGAGGTACCTTGGCTTGAGAACAGCGAATCGCCACAGATCACTGCCCCTGGTCCAGCAATCTGCCAAACACTAACAACGCTACAAATTAAAGTCTTTTTATGATGTCAAGGATTTGGCTGTTGCAGGCGGGAGTGATTGGGCTTACAAAGACAGTGGCCCGGGAGTATGCCGGACGCAGTATCACCTGCAATGCGGTGGCCCCTGGGTTCATCAAGTCGGACATGACGAGTGCCATCGACCCCAAGTATGAGGAGGGCATCCTCAAACAAATTCCCCTCGGTGATGCCCCACCCCCACCCTCCTCCTGTTCATAATTGTGGGCATGAAATTAGACGATACAGGGACAGAGATCGAGAAGGACTCTTGCAAACGACTGTCGATTGGAAAGGGTCAGCTTGTAAAGAGGGAGATTAATCTGTCGATGAACGTTGGCCAGGTGCTTGCACAAGCCTCCCACCTACAAAAGGCTCACGCTTGGATATGTGGAGAAGTTTTCATAATGTCTTGTTTCCAGACTTCTGCCCCTGGGTGCAGGCCGAATGGGAGAGCCAGAGGATGTCGCTGAGCTCGTCAAATTCCTGGCCATTGCACCTGCTGGGGCCTACATTACTGGACAAGTGATGCATGTGGATGGTGGTATGGTCATGTGATTTGTTCAGAAGGGCCCAGACTTGCTGTGACAGTTGAGCGTGAATGAACGCGTGTAGACATCTGAGAGAGAGAGTCCAAACTTTGGTTTTCAGTGAGATCTTACATTTGGCGCATAGTAACCAATGTTTAGAGGTAAGTTGTGATGACAAGACAATCTTGCCTTACGTTTCTCAAATATTTAACCAAGTGGAACAAAAACCAATCGCACTGCTGCACTTCAGAACAAACTCACAGCCTGTTCCTGATTCCTGAGCACACATTGCACAAGACGTGTGATACGGCAATCCAAAATTAAATGTTCAGCAATGTAACCAAACAGTCAGGACACTGCGCTGGCCAGGAATAGGAGTCAATCTTCTGTGAATCTCCGGAGCTCTACGTTCTTGGGATAGACGGCTCGCTTAATGCATCTAGTAGTACCAGGGGCTGCACAGAAAATCAATGTCAACTGTGTCACTTGTTTAGAAGACGGCTCCTCAGGAAGCCATGTAAATTAATTTGTTGGCGCAGCTTGCCAATTTTTTGTAATTCAATCTTACAGTACCCCTCTTCTCCCACCAATGGCTTCTCAACGCCGGAGGTGTGCTGAGCAACACTGGATTGGTGGAACAGGGAGATGAGCCAGCGACAAAGATTGACAGCAGTTTTTGAAGAGGAAGCATACATGAGTCCGAAGCCACCGCCGGTAGCCTGGGCTTCAAGTGCGGTGTAGTAAGGAGCGCCAGCTGCAGTCAGGTTGCTGATCTTGCGCCACTGGATCTCCAACCAGCCTGGCTGGAGCACGCCAGTGTAGTTCTCTGGGATGGGGGTTCCACTCCCACCGTTGGGGTCCTGCATTGGAAAGAGCTCTTCACAGCGGTTCAAATTCTTCTCTTTCAACACCCACACTGGACGCATCAGATATGAGACAGATGAAGTAAGGTGGCCATAGCCTGTCAACAAAGCTGGAAGAACGCATAAGATGTCTCACATGCACAAACAGAGGCAGGAGATTTGGATGGTACGCACCGCATTGACGAGTCCCAGGGCCTGGAACTGGTTGCCATTCCAAGCCCAGTAGAAGGTGCTCTCAATCTTTGCATGGGGGTAGACAGCAGTGGTTGTGTCGTTAAGGTTGTTGTTGAACTGTGCAAAGTCGTGAATCCACCTGTCATCCTGCAAGCCAGGGAGCTTGTCTCAGCAACACTAGGTGTGCATTTGGAAGCTTGTCTTGCCATCTTGATTGCTGCATCTCGCCTCGCAGCACTTGTTCAATCCATAAAAGATCTGGCTTGTATCAGTGGAATGAAGGAGACATGATCTGTCAGGTAGTAGAACAAAATCGTGAGCATTGGGAATAATATTGATGGATGAACAAGAAAGATGGTGGGAAGGCAAGGGGCGTACGAAGATCGTGTTGGGCTGGAAGTTGGTGGCGTTCTGCAGGGAGTCGAACACTGTGCCGAACTCTCCGACGAGGATGGGGAAGGTGGTAGTGCCGCCGTTGGCCAGGGGGAGCCCTGTCTGGCTGAGGTAGGCAAAGTTGTTGTAGTAGGTGAACGGCAGACCGGGGTTGCCCAGGTTGGTGTTGCCCTCTCCGTTGGTCCACCCTGCAGTTTAGGGCTATCATGAATCCAGTTTGTTTCAAGCATATACAGTATGAACTCCTTTCTAAATGGTGCGCCTTGGTTACCAGTTTGCAAATTCATTTCAGAAGGGAAAGTTACCAGTTTGCAAATTCATTTCAGAAGGGAAAGTCTCTTACAGGGAAGAGAACACAATGAAAATCTAGCACAGGCAGCTTGTCGCCTAGGGAGTAAGGCCTCTTACAGGTATAGTCCATTAATGGAATTTAAACTGTAACGACTAATGCATCACCCAGCCTTGACGCATCGGCCCGTAACGATCTTGTAAGATTCCATTCACAGCTGCTTGGCGTCCTGTTGCAGGTCTTTCATTAGAATGATGTTTGAATCCCCGGACCACTGATGGTGGGGATAACTGCGTCGGGAAGGCTGGGGAGAGGACACACCAGTGGTGGAGTCGCCATAGATGTGGGGGGTGAGGATGGTGGCAGCCTTGACCGCGGCGTTGGCAGCCAGGTACTGGAGTCCGATCTGGGCGTTGTACAGGCCGTCGGCATTGGTGTAAATGGCGGGGTTGATCCCGAACCCCATTCCTGGGCCAGAAAAGTTGGTCAGCTAGCTGGACACTTCTCAACTGCTGCAGAAATGACATCTGGTGCTTCTCAAAACACGGTGGTGAGACAAAGACTAGGTGTTGATTCGCCCAGGCAATGTCACACTGTGAGGCATATAAAGGTATTGGTCTCATGCTTCACCAGCAGAGTTTGTTTGATGAGGCCTCACCGAAAGCAGTTCCTGGCTGGTTTCTCTGGCCAGTTCCCTCGGCAAAGAAGAGGAGAGCGGGCTCCTGCTGAATCAGTGCTGAGGCTGTGTCTGTGAACAGGGTTCCCCAGGCAGGCACCACGGAGGAGTTCGCGTTCTGTCCGTTGTTGTTGACGTTGGGCGCGCTCCAGGTCATGTTCCATGCATCGGGCTCATTCAGCAGGTCAAAGAACAGACGTCCTGCACAAACATATGGGTGACGAAGAACTACAGAATCTACAATAATACACAGTCATAGTCCTCGCATGCCTCTGCCTCGATGCACGGTTGCATCAAGAAAACAAGAGTTTAAGTTCAATTGTTTTTGCACCAGGTGGCAGTAGACGATTTAACAATGTGCACTCTGATCATAAATATGCTGACGCACCAAAGCAGTAAAAGAAGGATATTTGTGTACACAGCGGAGCAAATCAGAAGTGCATCAGACAAATTCGAAACTAGAGTGCAAGGAAAGTCTTGCACTGGTCACTGCTGTAAAAACATGCCAGCAGGAAGGGTTACCCTTGAGGTACGTCTGGTAGGTGGGCAGGGACTGGATGGCAGTGAGGAGTGCTAGCCAGTTCTGTTGGAAGATGGCGGGGTTAGACACGATCTGCCTGTCAGTCTCAATCTGCCCCTGGCCTCCATGGAAGTCAATTGCGACGTAGAACCCGTTGGCAATGTAGTACTGGATGACGTACAGGAACCTGCAAAGAATGCCATGCATAATATTAGCTGCAGTCAGGTCTGGCAGAACAGACATCTTTAAAAGGTGGCTTGACATGGCACTTGCATCTTTACCAAAGCCCTGTGAACCAAAATTTATGATGCACAGCTTTGACATTGCAGTATTGCCAAAATGATCAATATGAAGCTGACGTGTTAATTGCAAGGCACATTGAAACCAGAAATTGAAAATAGACATAGATGCACCTGTTGAGAGTGGTATCAGTTGGCAGGTAGCCATTGCAGATTCCTGTGCTGTTGACATCACCGGAGCGCAGGGGGGCCTTGGGAGAAGGGAGAGCCTTGTTGGTGTAGTCGATGGTACTGTAGGGGGCAAGGGGGTTGGACAGGTTTCCCTGCAAGATGCAAGAGATGCATGAGGGATATGGATCATGGCCAGAGGTGTCAAAAGTTATAGGTAGGCCAAGTCACCAAAACAATCTAGCGTTCACATCAATTGTTGACTAGCACAAGTAGTTTGTAAGGAGGGAGGAAAACATAGGGTGCCAGGCTAGGGAATAGTGGGAAGCACCTTGATCTGGGCAAGCGAGTCAGTGCTGCAAGTCCTGGTCTGGTTCTTGGGTGTCAATGCCAGGTCAGCAAACCTGCGGGTTTTGAATAAAGTCACAGCAACTTTTGATGGAAAAATTTTGATGTGGAGGGGGCAATTGCAGTTTTTTGGTTTATCACAGAGGCTTCTGGGTGGGTTTGCACCAGCAATGTGAATGGGAAGACAGCAAGTAGCATGTTGAATGCTATCAAGCATGTTTGATGCACAGAACATACTGCATTTCTCATCATGAATTGTGTAGTGAAGGGGTGTTGTTCTGCATACCTGAATGGCAGACGGATGGCATTGAATCCCAGGAGCTGCTGGCGGTAGACGACTGTGGCAAAGTCACCGACCTGGGAGAAGTTCCTTGGGTTGGCGAAGTTGGGGGTCAACCCCTGGACCATGGTGTCACCAGTCTCGAATCCAAACCAGTTGAACCCCTGCAGCAGTGTCTTTGTTCAGATAATGACCCAATGAGCGGGAGGATTTTGTGACAGAGCGGAGAAATGGATTTGAGTAAAGACAGGCAATTGATAAGGCACAGTGGATTAATTTGTCAACTCATTAGAAGAATAATCCCTGGGTTGGTCAAAACGCCTCGAATTGTGTGCATTTCAAATCTTTCAAGAAACTGAAAAGAAAATTTGGGTACTGCACGGCATACTACGTATCTACATATATGGGAGGAATTATGTGGTCACACTAATAATACTACCAATCAAACAATCAATGCAAGGGGCCTCACATGTAGTGCAGTGGGGGTGCCGTTGTTGGCATTAACAAGCCCGGGGGAAGTGACGGGCCCCTGGAGGAGCTTCCGGCCGACGGTGGGGGACGTGACTGGGGCGATGGTCAGGGGTGGCAGCGGTGAGAAAGCGACGTCGGGCACGGTGAAGTTCGACTGTGCGGGTGGGGGTGCCGGTGCCACGGGGGGAGGCGAGGCCACAGGGGGTGGAGACGCGGCCGGTGCCCCGGGAGGGGGAGAGGGGGTGAGGAGGGAGTCGAAGAACTCGCCAAGCTTGGTGGTGTTGATCGTGAGCTCGACGGGCTTTCCGTTCAGGCTTGGGGGGGCTGAGGCCCTTGCGAACCCACCGGTCTTATCATCTGCAAGTATAATACACATCATGGAAGAACAAGGGGATATCTAATGATGATTTGCTTTTGTCGTTATGGATGGATGCATTGCAACACTGTTGGCGCGGTGATATAGTTTTGATAATAAGGGTGGTGCTTTTGAGCTCATCACTGATAAATGTAAGAGATGGTTGTTATTTTACATGCTATGGCAGAAATGTAGAAATCAATCTTGGCAGGCAAGGAAGCCTTTACCTGGGACATTGAAGTTGTACTGGTAGACTCCAGGTGCCAGGGCCTTGCCAAGACTTCCCAGACCACCAAGCAGTGTCTGAGCCAGCTCTGACAGGGCTGGCTCTGATGACTGCCCAGGCACAACCAGAGGGTTTGGAGAGCCTGTAAGACAGACATGCATCAATCAATGTGTACAATGGGAGAATGCTTAAGTTGTGGTCATTTGCAATGGAAGAATGTGTGGTGCGCAAATGTTGATAAGATTGCCCTTCTGTTCATACATTCAAACAGAGGTCACCAGCATTCTGGCCCTGAGGGAATGACATTAGAGACAAAACTGACAGGAGTGGGATGTTGGAAGAGGATCTTGACACTGTCCTGTAAATTCTTGATCACATGAACACTTTTGAAATACTCAGTCTATGAGTTTGGAGGGAAAGGATAAAATTGCTTACAGAGGGAATAGGTGGGATTGGAGTACAGGCAGCCGAAGCCATCTGGGCAGACAACATTGAGGAATCGACCGTTGGCATCCACCTGAACTGTGCTGTTGAATGGAGGCACACCACCTGCACCAATTATCAGACTCGATATCCAGAAGATGTTTGCAGCGACACTGACATGACAATACAGCATGCCTTGTCATTTACTGTTTCTAAGAGTCTAAATGCTTCAAAGAAGAGTGATTGGATCACACATATAGGGAAGGCTTGGCAGATTTTTGAAGGTCAAATAGTTAGGATGACAATTTTCAATTGGAATGTGGAGCCATGCAGAGATATCTGATAACAGGGAACGGAGGCGGTATAGCACACCGCACTGCTCATAGGGCTCCAGAAGCTCAACACTCGGTGCTACAGTTGGGTACGTCAGGGGAGCCTCCACACACTGCCAGTACTGTTCATTCTCTCTCCTGCAGCATAGGGCAAGAGATGCGTCTGAGGACAATTACCTGACTGGTGGGTTGGTGGAATTGTGAAAGACAGGGGAGAGGGGAACTGAATATAAAATAGCACTTGTCATGTACCCCTGATCAAGCAGAACAGTTGTCTGATACCAAATAGCAAGCAACTCCATAGTCAAACAGTTTATGCAGTCACAAAGTTAATGCTTTAAGAGCAGATATGCTGGAAGCGTCGTTTAGTCCTCCAAGCGAGGGTACAACGAACAACAGATTTGTCTCCTTGGCAACATGGACAAGGAGTAAGAATGTGGGAGACAAATTCAATGAGATCAGGGATATGTACGTGGATACTCACTGGCAGGTAAATCCAGAGGGGCAGGCAGCTCCTGGGAAGGGAGCATCTACGCAGGCGTCTGAGATCAGAGGGTCACAGGCGGCCCCGGTACCACCACACTGTCCGTAGTAGTCCACCACGTACAGGGCGTCTTGGGGGGTGTAGAAAGAGCTGATCTGCTTATAGGGCACACCACCAGACTGGATGAAGTTCCTGAAGACGTCGCTGACTATTTGTTGACCTGCAAGAAGGCAGACTGGTGTGTCAGGAAGTCTCGTCACCGAAATCGAGTTTTGCCCAATTCGAAGGATGGCAACATCCATCTGTTATGATACGAGGGGCGTCTTTAAATAGAAAATGGTGATTTGAGTTTCTCTGGTCGTATGAAAATTTCGAATGGCATCTTTGGCGCCCAAGTCTTTGCATCCAAGCGGCTTCACACTCGGTGAATGAGCTTCAGATATGAACAGAGAATGACTGTCACCGAAGGCAGACTGCGCGAGGACGAGGCTGGTCGCCAGGACCCCGATGACACGCGTCATAGCTGCGAATGCACCCAGTCCCAAGCACCAGAGCACAGTCCCTAGGAAGGTCCTTGCTCTTGAAGTCCTCCTGGTGGGAACAGCTCAATTCTCGCTGCTACAGATGAATTCTGTCGGTTTGAGCAGAAATTCCCTTTTCATTCGGTTTGAAAAAGAAGTCCAGGGTGTCCATTTCCACCCTTTTGCCAGGAACAACAAGGATGGAAGACAAGGAAAAGTTGCCCTTCATCTCATCAGCCTGATATCCCTTGCTCGCAGATCAAGTCAGCCCCAATTTGGCTTTGTAAAATCAGAGGACGACTGGTTTACTACAGACTGAGGTTTGATGTAGCGAGCACACTCCCGGCGATCCTCATTCCTGCTTGAAAGAGTCGCAATAAGCACAAATTCGCGGCTCTGTGGCGTCAAGAATGTCGGTCTTCTGCCAAGCGAGGCTCTTGAGCAGCAAGGCATGCACAACAGCCGAAGCAGCGAGCTTTGTGGAAATGTTCGTCAGAGAGGTGAGTCTCTCTGAATCATTGTTCTCTCTGACTCTGCTTTCATTTGGATTACAATAAGATGAAAAGCTGCTTACTTGGCATCGACTCTTGAGGCAGCAAACAAGGTTGCACCAGCCACTGGGGACCAACAGATCCAGCTGGCGGTACGAGTAGCGAGTTGTGGCAACGCAATTATACAATGCACTCTAGAAGAGACCATGAGACTTCCACCAAGCTAGGCAGGCCCTCATTAGAATACTGCGAATTATTTGAGAATCGGTAGCAAGCATAACTGTGTACCTCAGCAACATTGCGGACAACACCCTTTACGTGCATTGTAGAAGAAAGAGGGAAGATAGGCCAATCCTTGCGGCTCCTGTGCAGAATCCGGAATGTTCAGCAGCAACGGCAGAGAATTTGAGGCAGGTCTTGGTCTCCCTGCGGCACTCGGAGGGCTTGCCTAGCTCTGATGATCAGATTCATGTCCTGAAAGGTGCGCTTGAAGAATTCGCACTGAGCAAACACCTGTACATAAAAGCACAGTAAATCGTGGACACTGCTCTGGTGCGGATTCCACAGCAATCAAGTTGATCCATCTCTATATCATGTTTTGTCTTCTACACCCCTTTAGCCCCAATAAGCCACCATGGATCAGCAAACATTCCCACCGCCCAAAGATGTCGGGTAGACATGCTTACAACAACAACGTCAGGCAGATGCTTGCTGCAAGAGGAATGTAGACAATCTAGAATCCTGCAATCTTGATTTTGTCCATGCAATCCTGCGCCTTTTTCCACAGGCTCTTGTTTCTCTTGCAATACCATCACCCCCACTGGATTGGAGGCTCCAAAACATGCTTGGCTTATTGTTCCAGGCTTGCTGAACTTCTGCAAATTCTCAGTCGATGGGTTTCCATGACTTCACCCTCCCTTAGATTACGTTGGTTTGCCTCGTACACTTGGACCTCCTCAATCTCTTGGGAGGGAGCGCACAATTCCACTTGATGTTTTGCTTTGACACTCAACGGAATGCTTGCAGGTGGCTTGTCCAAAAGTAAGAGCAAAAAGCGGAAATCGGTGGATGGAGCTCATGCCCAAGGGCCTGAAGGTGAGCGCCTTGAGTAACGCAAGCCCTCCGTGCCAAACTCTCCAAACATTCTGAGGAATATGACTTGCAACCTCCAGCCCCTTGTAGATTACTTAGCCCCACAAGTCATCATTCTGTATTCTTGGGCCTTCAAAGCATTTGGCCACCGAACAGCATGTCAAGGTGTCGCCTAGTCATCGTGAGTATCTCTGTCGAAAGAGATCAAGTAATGGTAGCTCTTGCAGTCAGCAGATGAAGGCATATTATCAAGACTGCCCTATTCTGTTGGCCATTGTGTGCTGTCTCAAAGGCCAAAGTGTCTTTGCAGGTACAATGAAGAAAAAGAAGAAGAAGAAAATGAAGGTCAAGGATGGCGCAGACATTTGAGGCAGGGGCTACATCCAAAAGATAGGCAGATCTTGACCGCTATGGTCAGCCACCAGACCTGATGCTCAATAGATCGCTACCCTTCAGGCATTTTGCTGTGCTAGTGCTGACTGCCTGCAGCACTACCATCCAGTTTGCTGCATTATGCTGAAGAAGTAAACAAGTTTTCGACCCAGCTGTGCTCTGATTTGTGCGTTTTTGCCTTAATGCATTGTTGCCTTGCTACTGATTTGAGCCAGCCATGGCAGCGAGCAATTCAGGAACAAGTATGTGAGTTGTCAGTGCAGCTGACACCATGCTGTGTCTGTTATGAAGCAGCATGCGGTGGAGACACACTTCGATTGGTCACATTGCCCACCACTGATGTGAGTAACAAGCAATACATTTGCCGTTGAATTGCATTTGGAATACGGAAGTGAAAAATCGTGTGATCTGAGCTTGTGTGTCACGTTGATTGTGGCCAGTGACTGGATGCTGTCCAGTGCTTCACCCAACCTTGCTTTTGTTTAAGGTTTTCACATTTCTGGACAGTTGTACACGCCTTGTAAGCACACTCAGCTGTGCCGTCACAAATTCATGTTTACATCCCATTGCTCTTTTCATCATCACTCTCTCTGGCAGAGACACTCTAGCCTCAGAACCTATGGCACTTACATCAGTGGTGCAAGTGACAATCTTGTGAGGATTCCACAGATCTAGCCAGAGCAGGCTGCTCAGGGCAGAGTTCACCAATTTCCAATGTTCATCTCCCAGTGCCTGAAATGCAATCATGTTAGTCCAATACTCGCTGGACTTGTGCATTTCCAGCAGCGTTGACCAGCCCACACATCCTTGATACATATTGGCAACCGGCTTGCTATTGCGCGTCTGTAAGATGCCTTCATCCTGGCAGCACTGTTGCCTCCTTCAACATCTCAGATTAGGCACAGATGGTGTGTATGGTCGGTCATCAATGGCTGAGGAGTCTTTGTCAATCCTTCCCTAGATGTGATGCAAAATTGCAGTGCTGCAGCTTCTATCAGTGAGTCTTGCTCTTCCTGATTTGCATCAAGGACCATGGGGCACACGGAAAAGACCTGTCCAAGCTGCCTGCAGTGGCAAGGGCATCCTTCTGCCCACCATGCATGGTGAGCGACCCACCACCTATGGATAGAGAGAATCAAGAGACCCTCGTTTCCATCCAGATCACCCAACCCCTCTCTCAGATACATCGCACGTCAAGTCCTCATCATCGCAACAAACTCCTCCGCTCCTGCAGTGGCATTTCATCAGTCTTGGTGGTAGCCGCCATGGGATCAGCTCGAGCTCACTGATCCCAGCATCTCCTACCAGCTGGCAGTCACATCTGGACTGCAGATGCTGCAGCAGGCTCCCTCCCAAAGGTGTCCCCGTTTACAATGATTCAGTGGTCTCAATGAGGCTTGATGTGCAATGGTGCTCTCAACTTCATGCTGCTAAGATCTTAGGGCAGTGGCTTTGCTGGAGAGAAATACGACAACGACCTGCAAAAAAATGTGAAGCATGTGCAGGACAAGTGACAATGACGACGAGTCGTGTGAAGGTACGCTCTATTCCGCTGGTTGACAGGGAGAGGCGACAGAAGGGCATCAACACTCAGACTGCCTGGCGAATTGGTGTGGGTCTGAGGCATTCGTAGCACTGGGAGCGTCAGAGACCCACAGCTTGTTGATGTGGGTGTTAGACGTCGTTGAGGTACTGATGATAAGCAAGCAGAGTGAGTAGAGGCCCACATCAAGAGGCCTTCAAGAATCACAGCCGCTGACTGTTGCGGCTGAGCAGTGGTTCAGGAGGAAGGGGGCAGCGGTTTCGTCCCTCACCATGAAGCGGCTATCCTCTGCAAAGCTGGTCCCCAATCCATTGCTCCAGGAGATGCTGTCCCAGAGAGCCATGCTGGCTGGGCCCAAAGATGGCTTGCCTTAGGTGTGAAGTACGAAGGGCTAGTTCATCATCTGACGGAATGCGCTCCTGGTCTGAATTCTATGGCCTAAAGTCTCCCCTGCAGTGGTCTACACATGTATGAATCTATGTGGAATTACGGCACTGTGCAAACTTAGAGCCCTGGCTTAGTAAACCTTCCCAAAGGGGAAGGGCCGATGAATAATCGACAGACAACTCCAAATAGGCCACGTCGTAGTCAGGTCAAACTCAAAAAAACGCACATTCACTTCACAATATTCTGCACGACAACGATCAAACGACCACTCAATCAACCTTCACATAACTAGCCAATCATGATGCTCACACAGACCCCCCTGAAGCACTTCGCCGTCCTGCCCAAACCATCCAAGAGGGCATCCCTGAGGCACGTCGTCCGTATGGCCGAGCCCAAGGAGACGTCGTCTGGGCAAGACAGTTATTCTGTGAGGCTCATTGATTGATTTCTTAAATTTTGGAACATGTGCATGCAAGTGTGTCGTGGGTCACACGTCTGATATATGTCGTGCTGAACGGTGATTATGGTCTTGCAGAAAATCGAGGCTCCAGTCAGGGACTCCATTCCGGACGGTAAGCATATTCGCCCAGTTTTTGCTGCAGTAAGAACTTTGAAGAGCAGCTGATTACTCTATAGTGTGGTATCTCTCTAAGCCAGTGCAAGCATTGCGTGTTTCCAATGCCAAGTACAGGTAACTAAGACCACCTACAGGAATACAAGCAAAAGCCGTGACCCTCAAAGTACATCCAGCTGTATTGTTATCATATCAAGAATGCTGCAGAGGGTTTGCGTGACAAATTAGATCTGCAGGTGGAAAGCCAGTTGACCAGCGAAACTGGGGCCAGGAGGAGTTGAACCCTGCTCTGAAGGAGGACCAGACGCTCAAGCCCTTTGACTCCGACATCAGTGCCGCAGACGCCATGCGCTTTGCTGGCGCCATCCCAGAGGGTAAGCAATTAGCCTTGCCTCTGGTCATGTGTCCTCGAAGAATTGGCTTGAAATTGACACGGGACTCCAAAGCTCACAAATAGAGGTCATAGGGCACACATAGGCAGAAGCAATGATATTGAGAATGCCTTTGTCAAGAGTTTGTCATGCTGTCCTGCCCTGCCTATTCATCTTGAGTGCATTTGGCTGAGTGAATTACACACATACAGAGTTCAAGAAGGTGCAAAATGCAATCTTCCCTATCCACCTTTTTTTGGAGTCAAAAGTATTCATTGATTCGACAGCGCTAGCAAGCAATATAATCACTAAAACCAACTTTCATGTCTCTCTGATTGTGCATTCTGCATTCAATAATAGCTGAACCGACACTTTCATCTGCCATGCAGTCGCCAACAGCAGGCTCGCCATGCTGGGCGTGGTGGCAGCCCTGCTGGCAGAGTCCAGCACAGGCCGCAACGTCTTCGAGCAGGTCCAGGCAGCCCCTGGACCGATTGCAGGCATCTTCTTACTATTCACCTTGGCAACAGCCATCCCCGTCTTCAAGGGGGTACCCAGGAGGGGCAACGGTGTGTTCACCAGTGACCTGGAGCTGATTCTGGGCCGGGTCGCCATGGTGGGCTTCTTCGGCATCGTCGTCAGCACGTTCTACACCGGGCACGCCCTGTTCTGGTCTTGATAGGTCAGCTCCTGTTCCCCTTCCCTCACTGTTCGCTTTCCCACCTGTGCCTGCCTGTCGGCAGGTGTTGTACCTGCTCTTGTCAAGACTCCAGAAATAATGTTAGGAACAGAATGTGGACATGGCGTGCCTACCTGTAATTTGCATTTGTGTGTTGTATATGCTCTTGTCAAATGTCCAGAAGTGAACCTGGAAATAGAATGTTGACATGATGCATCTTGGTGCAGGACACTTGAGAGGGTCAACACCATAGGAGGAGAGGAGACGCATATATATAGCGGATATCCAGTATCTTCTATGTCATCACATATGACAGTTTGTACAACATTACTATTGTTCTAGCAACCAGATAGATGCAGGTGTAATTGAGACTGATGAGCAAGTTCGTATTTCTGCAGTTCTAGGATAGAGTAGGCATTAGGGTGGGACTGTTACATGGCTCTGTATTGCCTATGGTGCCAGACAAAGTTCTGTGATCAGACTTGACCCCACTGACTGTACACCTTTACATTTTGCCCAGACCCATCAGTTGCCTGTAAATCTCTGTTTCTGACACCAGACAATCGTCAAAAATGCCACTTGGGATGATTACTTGCAGGTGGAGTAAGATAAATACTACAACTCCTTGATTCACAGGCTTCCTAAATTTTTAGTGGTACGGTGCAATCTTCTTGTCATGTTTGCCAGCTGCAGAATCGTATGTCACATTACATGGTTTTGTGCCGTGGTTTCCCACAATGAGTATTTGAGCTGTGTGGAATTGTTGTCCACAAGAAGTGCTTATTTGGATTCAACAGGCCACAAACGGCACCTCCAGAACAAGGATAAACTAAATTCCACCTTGTGTACCAACGACCTTGACGACACACCGGCAGTGCAACTCCAGTGCCCTACCAGTTCGCCTTGGTTTAAGACGAGCTTTTACACCCCACTTCACTCCTCCCCATCACACCCTTAATTCCCTCTCTTCCTCATTCCTGTCAGCCTGTTGCCCTGTCTCAGTGCTCTCCCTTTTTGTTGCCTGTTTTTCTGCATGCAGCATGAACTCTGGAGGTTGGGTAAGGTGGCATGTTGCAAGCTGTAGAATGCTGCAACGGTGCACCAAAGTTTCTCTGGAGTGATTTTGTCCCATATTCACATTTGTTTGGCGATTTGTTTTGGCCAATGGGACCTGTCTTCCCCCTCCCCCACAACCCTGCAAACGAAAATCCCCCCTGCTTGCAAGCCCCTATGACTCTGGATGTAGGCCGAAAACAATCACAATGTCGACTGGAACGTCAAATCAAGCCTTAGCTCGATACAAACTTCAAACATCAGACTCAGCAGATGCGTTCCACTAGTGGAAGTTGATTGGCTCCGAAGGTGATGGTCCAAATGGTTGTCGGACCACGAAGCAGCCATCTTTTGCAAGTCATATTGGCGATTGCAGTATCAGTTGTTCTCACAGTGGCGGATGGTGAAGGTAATCTTCTAAAGCTACTCAACCTTCTTTGCAGACTGGTATGTCTATAAGACGAGAAGATCGATTCAGCAAATGAGTATGGTGAAAGAAGATCACCTGTGTACGAACTTGATCATTCACAAACAAAGCCCTGAGTCTCTGGAGGAAAGCTTTAAAAACTTTTCCTCAAGCAAAGAATAAAGATGGCCAATTCATTCCCTAGAGCAGCTATTGTTCATATGGTACACGTATTGCACTCCAATAAGCACCTAAATGGTAATCTCAAACTCCATGGGTGCCCCACGCCCTCATCCAGAAATGGACCAGAATCCGTGCCAATAGGGGGAGAGGAGGGGGCATTGGTTCTTCGTGGGTGGCTCTTCCAACAAAAAAGACGCTTTGGGCTCCACACAACTCCAATTCATATGCCAATGGGATTGCACGGAAGAAATACCCCCCCCCCCTTCGCGGTCTTTGCCCCTCAAGCTGGTTTCTCCTACATATCACTCCAAACCCTTCACCTCCACGGAAGCAGCTCTGTAAGAAATGCAAAATAGAGCATGAGAGACAGATCACGATTGCAATGTATTATGGACAACACCAGCCTGCATGGATGTTGCAGATTGCAGCGGGCATGGTCACAAAAGAGATGGAGATTGTGTCTGTGACACCCCCACCCCCGGCTTTAGTGACCTGGGGTATGTCGGCGAGGACTGTGAGCTGAGTGAGCCTCTTTGTCCCGCAAAATCCTCTTTAATCATGCCCTCTCCTGAAAAGGCAGGGCTTTTCAGGCCGTTATATAATAGGCAGATGGCACAAGGTGTGTTACTGTGTCCAAAAGGCCCCTATCACTAGCCTCTAGGGGGGTACATGTCATCGGATTCTTCGTGCCTGCACATGGGGTGTAGTGAGAACGCTGGAGATGCGCGGCTTTTTCCAGGAGGGATCCTGCAGACGGAGTAGGTGCTGGCACCTATCAAAATTGGGTTTGGAGGAAGATGCACAAAACAAGCCAAGGTGTCTGATTATGGGGTGAAGGCGAGGAAAGAGAGGTGCATTACATATTGACCAGTACGTAGTTGCTATCTCAAAAGAGAGCTGCAAATCGCACATATTTCCACACAGATGGTACAGAGAAACCCCCACAAAGAATTGTTGCCACAAGCATAGGAATGCAAACAAGGCGAACGATCATTCATCAACTCTGAAGTCTCCAAGAAAGGTCGTCCATGCAGTGTTCAACCATATGAGGAAGGCCAGCCTGATTGAAAGCCACCACTGTCTTTGAGTCGCCAATAGCAATCCCTGTTAACCACCGCAGGGGTTTTTGGCGCCCATATAGATGGAGGCGACATGGCTAAGAGCTGTGGCGGCCACCCCTGCGACACTCTGCAGACCGATGAATGGGTCTGCTTCTACTCCCCGATTGACTGGCAGTAAGCTCTCAACCTCCAATTCTTTTTAACGCTAGATCAAAATGTATCAAGGGTGCCAGCATCGTTGCACAGTGGGGTGTTCACATCCTGCCATAGTCTGCATATGGAATGGAGGTCCAAAATTGTCTACTTTCCTAAGCAGGACAGCAAATGCATGTGATCATCTGTGAGCAGGTGTAAGATTCTGTGAAGGCATCATACTGTGTACTTGGTCTCTTTCAATTCTCCGTACTGACTCTCGCCTCCCTCAAAATGCCCCTTTCTCTGGAAGGGGAGATAATAGAGGGGGGGGC
>QAXI01000395.1:239398-251406 GCA_004335615.1 Chloroidium sp. JM
GCTTTGCATCGACATGTCCTCTGAAACCTGCCGCCAGGGTCCCGGCTGCCGTCCAAAAGGTGCTTTCACTTGTCTTGTCCTGTCTTTGAACACAGAGCATAGGCCTGTCTTTCTTTCTCCTTCTGCCTAAGGGAGCGTGGGGCTGGGAAGGAGGGGGAAAGAGGAAGGAAGGAAGGGAGGGGGGTTCCCCATGATTGCAAAAGAACGAACATCTTGAGATTGAATGGAAGGCCAAAGTAGCTGTAAGCAGCTCAAATGGCGTCGCCTGCCTTGTGATGCAGGCCGGATAAGAGGGGAACTTGCTGGCAGGAAGTGCGATGACTCTGGCACCTGCTTGTTTCTGTCAGCCTGAGCAGAAGGGATGCGGGGAAAGGTGGATCATCATGAAGCAGTGGACATCGTGGGATCATTGTTGTGAAGGTCAATCTAATTGTCAGCAGCTTGAATAGTCTTTCCATTTGATGCAGGCCGGAGGGGAGGGGAACTTGTTGGCAGGAATGCAAGTGCGATGACTCTGGCACCTGCTCGTTCCAGTCAGCCTGCGCGGACTTCACGTGCGACTCCCCAGAGCTGCGGCGCAAAGGCAACGACTCAGAGTGCGTGAAGGATGCATGCACACAGGTGCATCCCCCACCCTCCCCTGTCTCCTCAGAGCGCCTCACCCCTTCTCGTTTGTCGCATTCACAAGGATGGGCTGTGCAAGAGTATCTGCTGGGGGGCGATTGCAAACTCAAGGCCCTGCCACGAGTGTCAGAAAGGATGGCAATAGGGGCCTGACCACATGAAGGAATTATATCCCCTAGCGTTCAGGGAGCTCCTGGGCCTGATGAGGGTGTTCTCATAGATCTTGAGGAGCAAGTTCCCAGTCGCATCTTACAGAGAAAATGGTATTTGCATAATGTGCTTGCTTCTTTATCAGGTTGTCGATTTGGATTCAGCTGCTAATATGGGCCGAGTCGGGGTGCATAGTGCTCGAGGGAGCCAGGAGAAATGTGGATGAGAAATGCATGCATCTCTCGGCTGTGCTGTTCTACACCAAGAACTGACAGCAAAGCAGAGGTTCTGCCTTGACTCCACCTTTGGCCAATCCAGTCCATCAATCAAGCTGAAAGCGTGGATTTGCAGGACAAATGGGAAGACACGGATGTGTACAGCTGTCTACGGCCCTGCAGTTGTCTCTCCGATGGCTCCCCATGCACGCTCGGTGAGCAGTGCAAGGAAGGCAGCTTTGCGTGCAAGATGCCGTACAAGCGCTTCTCGAATGGGGAGGCCAAATGCTACCCTGTGGGATGCCTGGAGGGATCCCTGACGGTATCCCCTCTTTCGCTGCATTGCTCAACGCCAGCCAAAGGCAAAGAGCCTCCTCATGACATTGAAGCAGGGCCATTGAGTGGTTCTCTGCCATGGGAGTCTTACTGGATGCATGTGCTCTCTTTTGTACTCCTCAGGCCGCGCAATAAAAAGGCACAGCTTTCTAGATCTGCCTCGGGAGATATGTCAAAAGTAGTACATTCATCTGCAGCGGTGTGAGGACCACTTCCACACTGCCCTCATCTGATGTGCTGGTTTCAATCTGTCTCTTGGTGCACAGAGGTGTTGCAAGTGGAGATGTGAGAAGTCGATGTGACAGATGTGAGATGTGGCAGTGATGCCATGTCTGTCCGCCAATCCTGTTTTGTATTAGCTGCAATGCGCCATCAATGAAGAGATTTGTGGTGTTCCTCAGGAAGCGATGGTGGGGGCCGTAGACAATGGAAGGGCGTATGGGGTGTGCAAGTGTGGGGGGGCAGGTGATGAGAGGGAGGACACTCCCCTGTGCAAAGCGGATGATGGGGACCCCCAGACCATGACCATCACCTGCCAAGATGGATATTCATTGAAGGTTCGAGCGCCCTTTCCCCCCAATCCCCCTCCCGTTGCCTCCCTATATGCCGCCGCCAATTGGTACTCGCACATGAAGATGCATCCATGTGCATACCCTGTGCTTACATGCCATGGAGGTCTGAGGATGAGAGCGCATTGTGACATTTGCAAGTGTCTGACATTGAGCTGGCCTCAAAAATGAGCGCAAGGCCAGTCCTGCCTGCAGAGCTGAGATGAATGTTGTTGGCCAACACTGACCCGTCAGAACCCTAGATGTGCAAGGAGGGGGCCTCGTGTGCAGGGTGCTGTGAAGCAGAGCTCTTCAGGCGCTTGGCTTGGCGGGGAGTGTGTGAGGAGCAAGAAAGGCGTTGCTGCATGGGCCGTGGTCCTGTGGATCTTCTTCTCTGTAAGCCCTCCCCAGCGAAAGCATAGATCAGGCAAGGTTGCTGTCAGTGACCCAATTAGGACCTGCCTTGGACCTTGCAATCAAGTCCCTCACAATAGTGCCTCCCCAGAGAATCAGTCATAGAACGAAGGTACGGGAGGGAAGGTGGATTCGAGCACAATCATGGCGGCACAGTTGTAGAATGTGCCCGTCTGTGGGTTCTGGTGAGGGACCTTGTGGTGGGAGATTCCTCCATACAACATGCACATGGTCCTGAATCACGCAAACATCAGTCATTGGTTTGGGGATGTATGGTAGACATCCGGGGGCCCTCTATTCAGTCACCTTCACAGAATCACCTCTTGCAATCATGCTTCTGTGCAGCTGTTGGTGGGAGCTGGCGGGGCGCTGGGAGGACTGTGGGTGTATGAACACAAACTTAGGGCACCTGTTGGCGGAAATTCCCAGTACCATGAGCTCAGCATGGATACTGGCTTCTGACAGAGATGGGCTGTTAGCGGGTCGATGTGCTGGCAATACGAGCTTGTATTTTGTTTTCAGTGGCACTGTGAATGTGCACTTTGCGCTGTATTGCATGGGCATTGGGAATGTACACTTTACGCTATATGGTACAATATTATGGTAGTGACTCTTGAGATTCACGGTCACCTAGATCAAGCTGGTGAGGTTTGTGGGTACTGCAAGGAACATCTGTTTTCTTTGCAAGTATCTGAAAGCTCTGCTCGCCCTTGAGGGTCTCCCTCTGAGAGTGTACATTGCAATTTCGGATGGGACCATGCACAGCTGTGAGTGCTTGTCATTCTTAGCTTGGCCGCCTTGTCCTTGCAAGGACTGGGCTGTTCATTTAATTGCAGACACTTGTTGTGACTGTTTGCCACTGCTCAGACATCCTGACATGGGCTAAGATGTGACAGCTCCTTCCAGACAATCCAGGGTAGAACCACTGAGCACCTCACAAAGTCAAGAGGTCCACTCTCGTCAGAGAAGAAAGATGCATAGCCTGTCTAACGTGCTGAACAGACACCCGAACTATTGCTGTGCCTGGCACTTTGTTTACCTGCTCTTTGCCACCTGAGCATAAGCCTGAGAGCCATCTTTCTTCTGAGGAGCGTCCTCCTTGCCGCTAAGTGTCTTCTTCTTGCACATCTGCATATCATCACAGGTTCAGACGTGATACATCACTGGTACGATTTGAGTGATGAGAGAAGGTGCTGCGAAGTACGATCTTACTTCTGAGTTTTTTATTTGGCTCAAAAGGTTGGGGTTTAGGGCAAACCAAAAGAAACGCAACAGAGCGATTTCAGTTGCTGCAGTACATTTCATCTTTCCATCCAAAATTTGCGAAACACCATGGTGGCTATTCAGGCAGTCGCGCCGAAGGTAGATCTCCACTCAACTCGAAAGCTTAAGTTCCGTCATAAATCGTCTCAACCAATCGCCTGTATAGGCAATTCTCTTTGAGAGCAGGCATTTATATCATTGGTATGCAGCTCATCCGGCCGCAAGTCGTGTTGCGGATAGGACGCCGCTTGTCGGGAGTTGCATCTAGCATGCACTTCCGGGTTTTTGACGTTGAAGTGTTGCATCGCAAGATATTTTGTTTGTATGCTGCAGGACGGCCATGGCGCGGTAAGAGTCCGAAGTTTAAATTAAAAATTGCCATTCTACCGCAAACCCGTCATCCATTCCCAAGCATCGCCACGGACGCCATCAGACAAGCATTCATGGGTTCTTGGCAGTCGATAACATGCCTTCGCATTGTTGTGGCCCCAAAAATCAGGCGCTCTCGCACGTGACCTCTCTCCTACTTCACATGCTGTCAAATTCAAGCACCTCAAGGTCGTAGTCCGTATGTAGGAATGGCATCATGGAATCTGCGGGTGCATGCAGCAGTGCGACATATGCTGCATCGGTTTCTGGTGATTCACACTTTCGCTACAAAGAGCCAAGCTTTTGGATGTGATCTTGCTCAAGATAGCTCCTATATAGCGCATTGATAATATATGCTAAAGCAATGGAGTGAAGAGCCCAATGTTGAACCTCCTGACACTGTTGCAGGTGCCCTTGCATACTCTTTGGTGAGCGTTTGCGAAACATCTGGGATTTCTCCACGCACTCACCACACTGACCACAGCTTTGCAGGCGATGGTGACTATGTGTTGTAAACTTGCTGTAGCAGGTGCAAAGTCCATTGAAAGGCACGAGTACTGGGCTTCAATGCGATTGAACTCCGTACTGTTCAAGCTTGTGTGTTCCCCTGAGTCCATGATGGCTGAACAGGGGAGAATGCTAGGAAAATAGATGGAGATGAGGGCTGTTTCTTCCCATGCTGCATCTTCACACTCCTAGCATCTCTGGGATGCGCGTGCTGTGAGTCCATTCTGACCTCCAACTTGGGTTCTGTGCTTGGCATTTGCCTTGAACTTTGTCACAGAGATCGATCTTACAGCTCCCCCTTATTCTTCCTGTAAACTTCACACACAATTGATCACCAAATCCAGAGTGCAATGGCAATCACACAATTTGTAGCATGCCTAGAAGTGACATGCAGTGCATTTGATCTTGCACCTTTGGCAGTGATTTAGTGAAAAAGGTAGAACCAAAATGGTTCACGTCCGGTCAATCAACTCAATCCGGAATATATGTATGTATCAAGTTTGGGGGGTCCATGGCCACACTTGCATGTTGTGGTGGCTCTCTCTTGAAAGTCATCTTGTCGATTGCAGGTGTCCAGACTCCCACTCGCAAGCGTCTGAGGGCAAAGTATCAATTGAAGACATCTCCCTGCAACGATTGCCTCACCATTTTGTGAGCTCCTTTCTCCCAACACCCACCACATTGCGCATGCATCATATCATGTTGATGGGTATGTCATGATTATGAGCCCCATTGACTTGCGAGTATGTCCAACGGCAATGGTTTGACAAGGAGTTCCTTGCAGCTGCTGTGGCCCCTGCGCTCTGTGTCAGGTGAAATCTCTACGCTCACCTTTACTACATATGCAAAGCTCAATTGACGAAGATCCAAGCAAGAAAAAGATCACATACATTTTTGGCACCCTACTCTACCGGATGTAGTAGATAGTCCTGGAAACTCTGCTCTTATTCCCATGGGAGCCAGACAAGGGTTGCTGATTGTCTGATTAAGAGCACTTCAGAATTAGAAGGACGAATGGAATTGCTGAAGAGGACCTATCTGTCGCCAGGGAGTATTCTGTACAGTGCTCTGATATCCAGATTTGATGCCGAAATGGATGCATTGGGCTCTCCTCAGCACAAAACCGCATTGCTCATGCAGGAGGCACAAGAGTACAAGTACCGCGCGTCACTCACCAACCATAATGGCATCAAGGACATGCATGCACCTTCCCAGCAGGTGTAGATTTCCATTTCAGCCTGCATGTCCACCATGGAAACCTACAGGCCTCAGCAAATATAACTTGGTTGCTCTGACCATGCGAAGCAGTGTGCAAGTCTATGGTGCATGCATACAGGATCTCTGAGGTGGTAGACCCACAAAGACTGTGATTGGGACTTTGTGATCGGAAGCTGATCTCTTCAGCAGGCCATGCATGCAAACTCCCAGCCAACCACGCCCAAATCTCCCCAGCCAACCACGCCCACACATTCCCAGCGCTCCACATTCGCACCCTCCCAGCAGCCGACTACGCCAACTCACTCCCAGCGGTCCACGTTCGCACCGTACCAGCCGCCAACCACGCCCACACACTCCCAGCGGTCCACGTTCGCACCGTACCAGCCGCCAACCACGCCCACTCACTCCCAGCGGTCCACGTTCGCACCGTACCAGCCGCCAACCACGCCCACACACTCCCAGCGGTCCACGTTTGCACCCTTCCAGCCGTCCACGCCCACACACTCCCAGCAGTCTGCGCACGCACCCCTCCAGCCGATTGCGGTCACCACCCTGGGGACGTCAGGCGCTGCTGCCCAGCCAATTCCATACCAACCCTACCTTCAAACTATCTGATCTAGGTATGGCCGCTTCCAATCTGGTTTTACTTGTTTTATGGATCCACTACTTGAAGACCTCCCAACTGGTCTGGACAACAAGAACTGGTCTGGACAACAAGGCGCTCAGTATATGCTGTCAAATTCCCCATCTGAAGTGACACTTGCCCTGGTAGATGCACTTGCTGAAAGCCTCTCCATTCTGCAGATTCATGGAAATGCATATGCAATTCACAAGGGTGGACATCAGGACAAAGGCCTCCCTATGGTGCATTGAGGGGGTGAGCTGATTTTGCGCTGCAGTCATTTGTGGTTGTGAGTTGACAGATCGAGCTTCGTGCGCTCAGTGGGGGAACTTCCAAACACATGAGCTCAGCATGGACACCGGTTTCTGACAGCAAGAGATTATTCTGGCAATTCGAGCTTCTGTTTCGTTTGCATTGGCACTGTGAATGTGCACTTTTAGCTGTATGGTATTGACCCTTGAGGTCCTGGGTCACCTAGATTAAGTGTGTGAGGGTTGTGGGTACTGCAAGGAACACCTGACAGCTTTGAAATCATCTGGAAGCTTTACTCGCCTTGAGGTCTCCCTCTAAGGATTTAAGAACTAAAATTGAGTTACCGATGGGGAATTCTTGAGGACCATGTACGGCGAGTTCTATTTGTCCTCTTGGCCGTCTTGTCCTTGCAAGGGCTGTGCAGTAGCTACATATAAGAGTCCAAGCTTGTTTCTCAGTTTGTTCCATATACTTGCAGTGCGTTTCACCACTGCCTGCATGATTCGATCATCGTGATGAGGCTTTAGATGTTACAGCTCCTTTCACATAAAAAGTGCACCACTAATTGACTCCTGAGTACTGGTGAAGCGATTATATTGTTGCTTGCCAAGCATTGCATCCCTCTGATGCGTGGCAAAGTGATCTTCAAGCTGGCAATCTGCGCTCGATACAGCCTGCTGCTACATTCATCTGCAGCCAAGCAATTTTATGGGAAGAGGAAGATGGGGGGTTTCCGTCAAAGCCTTCATCAGTGAGCTCTGCTGAATATGTGGTTGTCCTGCCTCCAAGTCCAAATCCTTCCGCTCAGCTCAGCTCAGAGCTCATATTTTCGCAACAACTGAGCTGTACTTCCCATCACAGGCAATTGGCCTTTGTTCGTGTCTCTGTGAGGCAAAATACAAGGACATTTGCAAATGAGTGAAGCAGCAGGATTTTTCTAGCTGCGCATGCCACTGTCTCGAGTGATGAGAGCCGCATCAAGATGATCATACCTCCCCGCAAATTTACATTGGGAAGCAGACTACAGCAAACCAGCTGGAGCTTCTAAGGGAAGGAGAGCCCCCTGACTCGGTTTAGCGCGTCAAATCTCTACTGTTTCCCACAGTTTACCTTCCACTTTGAAGACTTTCTCCCTGTAAATCGCAACGAGATGGCAGCAAAAGCACCACAGGTAAATCACTTTCGACCTCACGGCATGAAATCGAGATGGCCTCCTCAGCCGCCTCTTCTTATCCTGATGTCTTAGAAGATAGCCAATCCCTTGATTGTTTTGGGTATGAGACCCGCTCACGAATCGCGTTGAGAAGGACATCGCTGGACAGGATGTACACCTAGCATGCGAGCTACGTGATTTTTTGAAACTTGTGCAACGCATGAATTCGTGTTTCCATGCTGCAGGCCGGTCATGGCGCGGTGAGAACCCGAACTTTCAGCAGAAAAATGCCAAATGTCCCGCGAAGATGTCAGATGTTCCCAATATGCACTCCCACAGACCCCATTCACCGAGTAGAGAAAGTATTTGTGCAAATGAACCCGTCTGCTTGCTTCGCTGTACTCCCAAATCTCAGAGACTCTCACAAGGAACAACTATTCTCCCCACATCCCAGGCACAAACTGTCAAGATCGAGAACCTCATGGTCATGCTTTACATGCAGGAATGGCAGCATGGAATCTGCGGATGCATGTCACAGTGCGACATATGTTGCCTCGGGCTATGGTTTGTTTTCCTTTTCTAGCCATATCATCACTCTTTGGAGGCTTTAATTTATTACGCTGATCACGATGGGAATTTATTGCAGATTTCTGTGGGGGAAATGGAAATTTAGAGCTCATTTGACTGTTGCAGGTGCCCTTGCATACTCTATGGTGAGCCTTCTGAGAGACTGTCTGGGTTTTTCGTGATCTCTTCCCTGTCAGCTTTGCAGCCTCAGAATTTCTGGTGACTTTACATGTTGGGGAAGGCTTACAAGGTGCAGAGTCTGTTGAGAGAAACCAGGCCTTTGAGTAAATTTGCACGACACAGTATGCGATTTTGTGTGTGCCACCTGAGACGGAGACGGCTTGACAGGTGAAAACTCCAAAAAGATAAACGGTGACGAGGGCTGTTTCTTCCCATGCTGCATCTTCACACTCCTAGCATCTCTGGGCTGCGCATGCTGTGAGTCCATCCTCTCCAAACAACTTCTGGCTCTGTGCTTAACAGTTGCCTTCAGATTTCTGTCACTGATTTGTTTCCCAGCCCCTCCTTTCCCTTGCATAATTCAATTCCAGAGTGCAGTCGCCAACACACAAACAGCATGCCCAGAATTTACACGCATGACAAACTATCTGAAGGCTGTTGCGCAAGTGTATTATAGAAGATGTCACCAAAGCGGCTCGCTTCTGGTTGAATCGCCCCAATTTGAAAAGCATCAATACACCCGCATTTGTAGAGATTCTCTCTTGAGGATTGTCGTGTCATTTGCAGGTGTCCAGACTCCCACTCGCAAGCGTCTGAGGGCAAAGTATCAATTGAAGACGTCTCCCTGCAACGATTGCCTCACCACTTTGTGAGCTCTTTTCTCCCCTCCACCTCCCCATGGCGCAGGCATCATATCATGTTGATGGGTATGTCATAATCATGAGCCCCATTGACTTGCTTATGCGGCCAATGCCGATGGTTTGACAATGGTTTTGTTTGCAGCTGCTGCGGCCCCTGCGCTCTGTGCCAGGTGATACATTTCCTCCATTTCCTGTGCAAAGCATAAGTGATGAAGGGTCAAGCAAGGAAATGATCAGGCATCTCTGGTGTCTTAATCTATCCATCTGTCGCCTTGGGATATCCCTCCTCTCTCAGGGGGAACGTCCAGACCAGGATTGATCAAAGTCTGACCGTCTGGCCACAGCAATGTGGAGCTTTCATTGGGGAGAGTTCACTGCATTGCTCTGGGTTCCAGACTTCCTTACAAACAGGGCTCCTGCCTAAAAGCATTGTAGCTCATCTCAGCCCCAATGCCATGTTGCTCGTGCAGGAAGCACAAGAGTACAAGTTCCGCGTGACACACCATGCCCCAGCGGTCGCCATGACCGCACCTGCCCACCAGACCATGCACACACACCCCCAGCACGCCGTGCACCCCCACCCCCAGCACGCTGTCCACACCCACCCCCAGCATGTCGTGCAACCCCAACCCTACCAGACCACCGTGCAGCCCCAACCCTACCAGCCCGCGCCCTACCACCCATAGACCTGATCAAAAGGTCAGGCCACTTCCACTCTGGTCATCCTTGCATTCGTGTGTACACTTGGTGAAAATTTCCAGTTCAGAAAAGGTCAGGGGCCTGTGACGTCCAGTTGTGGCCCTCAGGCCCTTCAAATTTCTCATATCTGCAGCGACTATTGCCATGCTAGATGTGCCCTGCTGAAAACGTGCGTCCATTCTGCAGGTTCACGGTGGATGTCCTAAGGAATGCCAGGAGCGTAGGCGTGTCTACAGTGCAGTGGAGTCAAGGGGATGGCAAGCTGATCTTGCACCTATAAGAATTATTATTGCGCAGAGTCAGTCTTAGAGAAGAGTCTTCTGCCACTATTGCAGCCAGTGCCATATTGTATTTTACCAGGAAGCAATCTCTCATCAAGCTTCTCCCGGGGAGAATGTCAACTTGAGCTATGGCTCAAAGCACCATCAAGGCCTTTTCTCTCTAGATCACGTTTCTGTCCATTAATTTAGGCTGTGTGGATACTCTGTACTAGCCGTGGCACAACTCTAGTGTTCCTCGCGATGGAAATGTTGGAAACATTGCTTTTAAGAGGCATTCGATCATTTCGGCTTCTCACAGCAAGTGTCGAAGAACCTGCAAGCCTGGCACTTCCCCCTTCAAACTTTTGCAAGGGGTCTGATTCGGATTTCGTCCAATAAAAAAGAACACAGCGATCCTTGTCGGGAATCTCCCTTCTCCACATTTGTTCCTCCACCTTCGCCATGGCAGCTGCTGCACCCGCACCGAAGGTGAATTTCAACATATGGAAGTCCGTGCACGGTCAAAAGTGAAGCGTCCCCTCGTCACTCTCGCAAGCAGAATATGCTTTCCATTGCTAAGCAGCTGTTTTGCATACGAGGCTGCAGTATTGCTCCTATGTATGACAGGAACAGCTCCTGATAGGAAGTTTACCATACAACAAGATATCACGAACCAAAGATATCACGAATTCACTGTCAATGATGATGCTGCAGGCGAATCAAGGCCTGGTAAATTCCTAATTCAGCTGGAGATTAGAGATTCCGGGAGAGCAGCCAACTCCTCACTTATCCACTCAAAGTCCCACCTCTGTGTTGCTCCATTGCACCATTTCAATGCTTAACGCAGAGTTGATCATTAATCTCAAATGTGTGGTTCTGCCAGAGCTCCACGCAAAGATTATTGACATTCCTGCATTCCATTTTGGGCTCTAGCGAACTTAAGCATCTGTCAACTCCCCCTCCATCCCCTACTCTCATTGCCATTAAGAATCAGCTACAGGCAAATGACCGAAGCTTTTGCGCAGGCATGGCAGCACGGGCTTTGTGGGTGCGTCACAGTCATGATCTGTCCTATGCTGAACGAGTTCTCTGTGAAGCATTATATTAACGTACATAGGCACAGGAGGCTGTGGAATGACAAGTCGAAACTGTTGCAGATGCTTCGATGATTGTGGGAGCTGCTGCTTGGGATTCTGGTAAGTACCCAGCTGAGCTGTGATTTGCACCTGCCTGGGATCTTTCCTGGCAACAGTGCATTCTTCAGACATCTGAATAGGCCATTGCGAGCTTGCTAGTAAAGGATTGAATGCTGGATACAGGTGCCCCTGCATTCTCTATGGTGAGTCGAGTGGCATAATGTCCCCCGCGCTCTGTCTCCTCAATTCTAGACACATCTTTGATATCCAATGCTCATGAGAGGGTCCTGAATTACGCCGCCACACACAGGAAACAACTCTGAGAAGATCAACGGGGACGAGGGCTGTTTCTTTGGGTGCTGCATCTTCACCCTGCTCGCCTCGCTGGGGTGCCAGTGCTGTGAGCTCCCTTCCCCCTCCTGATACCTTTCCCTACCCCCAGATTCTCAACAATATTCTTCTTCTCAGCCCACTGCTGGTCTGGAAGGACCAACCCTCTTTTGCGCACTTACCGGCGCTCCTCACAAGCAGGCCTCATGTGCCCAGTGTGAGTGCACATTCCTGCCATACTGAAAAATCCCTTGAAACAGGCGACAGCACAATAAAGATTACCCACACATAGCACTTTCGTATTACGCAGTTTTGCGATCGTACGGGTTCTTTTTTACGTGCTGGGGGGTCTCTAACATACTACCGTGGTCTGATTATGCTGGCTCTCACACCATCTCTCACATTGCGGCATTCAACCCTCTTTTGATGCTGTGCCTTGCCCTGAGTCATTCTCTGTGGGTGTGCAGGTATCCAGGCGCCTACCCGAAAGCGTCTGAGGGCCAAGTGAGCGCCCTCCCCCCCCC
>QAXI01000395.1:257199-273693 GCA_004335615.1 Chloroidium sp. JM
GCCCCCCCCCCCTCCCCTTCAGACAGAGATCCTGTGAACAGACCGGAACGCCAAAGCCAAATCAATGAAGGTCACTCCAGCTTCCCACCTATCTCCCCCGCCACCCCACCCCATTCCCTAACCTCCACTAGGCAGGGGGCCAGAATGCCAATGCCAAATCAATGAAGGTCACGTAGCTCCTTTATCAACCACCCCCAATCTTGCTTGCAGCACACAGCTCCCTTCGCAGCAGTTGACAGGCAAACATTCTAAGACTGCATACCCAGTGATGAACACATGGCTGAAAGGATCTGGGCCGCCTCCTAGACACAAGTCATACCTCAAATCGCTGGCCGAAAATCAAGAATAAGCACCACAGGAATGCTTTGCATCCCAAAATTTGTGGATGCTGGGTGGTGAAAAGGATGTCGCAGACAGAGCCAGGGAAGGCGCCTGGCTCATGGCAGATATTTCTTAGAAGCTGAGTTGCCTGGAATGTGGTTTAAATAAAGACTGTATTGCAAAACACAGACGATGGTGCTAATTTCTCTTATAAATATGACAGGGGAAGATGGAGGCGGATGTGCAGCAGAAGCTGGTGGAAGAGGGAAGAAGCTCAGAGTTGGAAATTCATGGCCAAGAATGCTGTTTACCAGCCACAATATTTGGGATGACCAGAAATGGCCTCCTCTTCTTGAAGATCGTGAAACAGAGGCTGAATTGCTGGTGCAGTCGAGCATTCTTAATCCCATCTTTTCGATGACAGGGGAAAATGGAGGCGGATGTGCGGCAAAAGCTGGTGGAAGAAGGGAAGAAGCTGAAGGAGCATCTGGCGGAGTTGGAGGTGGAACTGGATGTCATGGAAGCTGCTCTGCAGTCCGAGGGCCAGAAGCTTCCAAATTTCAGTCATCCTGATGTATGGAACTCCCCCCCTCCTATCACCTCCCTGCCCCCCTTCCCATGCTCTGTGCATGCAGAGTGGACGAGCTTGTGTTGCCCTGTGTGATGGGAGGCAGAAAGGATCTTGAGGGCTGAATTCAACGGGGCATGGCCTCTCAAATAAGCCCCATTCTGGCAATTTTGAGAGGAAAGATACAACGAGAATTGAATGCGACAGGATTATTCCATTATTACAGTGAAGAACGGGATGTGGCTTATGCGCAGAGAATCTTGTGATCCAATGACGATTCGGTACAGTACTGGGAACAAGCCCATTCTCCCCAAAACTTGGCTCAGGAGTCCCAGTTTCGGCAGGCAAGGAGGGAGGGGGAAAATGCTCTCCATGAGCAAGAGAAGTTGGGAAACGTCATGTATGGTAAGCATCAAGCAACAAGTCAACCCCATCTCTGAGGTTTGGAAATTCTTTCATGCGAATTCTGGTTTGAAGGGGGATGTGTCTCCAGGCGCCTGTGGGTGGCGAAGAGGATGCAGCTGTGCTGCGGGAACACGGCAGCCCCCCGGAGTTCGGCTTCACCGTGAGGGACCACCTGTGGCTGGGGGAGAGGCTGGATCTCCTAGACTTCGAGACGGCTGCCGTGGTGAGCGGGAGGAAGTTCGTGTACCTCAGACGCGCAGCCGCACTGCTCGAGATGGCACTTTGCAGGCAAGAAATCCAGCCTTCTCAGAGCGCGTTCTCGCTGTATGATATACCAAAGATGTCGTTCTTGTAGGGACTGGGGTTCAAGACAGCAGGCAGGGTGAGCGGAAGGGTGTTATTGCACCTGTACTGCTTGAATGGACCTGAGCAAGCACATCAGACAAGCTTGCAAATCCAGTGCAAGGCTCATACCGGCAGAGCCTACCAGAGGCTTACTTTGTTTCCTAACGGGCAGGACCAGAGAGAAGTAATCAGTTTTCCCATTATGAGTGAACCTACAGAGAATTAAACTTTCTTTCACGGGGGCCAGAAAGCAGCGGCACACTCACATGCCAGATTTGAGCATCAGGTCAAGATTATAACCTGCACGTGGGGAGCTATGGCCCTCCACCCGCATTGATCTATTCACCTGGTTTTGACCTGAACGTGCCTCATTGCAAATATTTAAAATTGTGCCTGTCTTTTTGCAGCTACGCCATGCAGCGGGTGACCTCGCACGGGTTTGTGCCCATGATGACCCCAGATCTCGTCAGGGAGTCGGTGCTGCGCAAGTGCGGCTTCCAGCCACGCGCTGAGAACACCCAGGCATGCCCCTCTGAGCGGTTTTCGGACCCCTCGAAAGCCCTAGAGCTTCTTTTCCACACCACACCTTCCCAATTTTGTCTGGCTCCGTCAAAGGTCAATGAACCCTAGCGCTTGCATCTCCCAAAAGAAGGCCTGATCCACTTGCGCAAGTGCCTTTTCCAGCCACGTGCTGAGAACACACACGCATCTGCCTCAGCACAATTTAAACCCCTTTTCTACCACACCTTGGATCGACAGCAAGCTTTTTGATGTCCTCGATGTTGCTGGCTAATTGCTTGTCAGAAACAAACAATCTGTTTTTGTTTATTCTGTGTTTATTATTATTTCTTCTAAATTTACAAAGACTGCTCACTTGGAAAGAAGGCAAGCCCAATAAACATCTCCAAAAAGTTCAGGTCACACATGCATGCCTCCCGTTGAGAAATATATAGGATCAAAGGAGGTCAGCAAATTCTAAGTTTGTTATTCTGATTGGCACTGTAGGTATACTCAGTAGAGAATTCGCCGCTGTGTTTGACTGGCACTGCTGAGGTGCCCCTGGGAGCGGTTTACATGGACCAAATCCTCTCGGAACAGCAGCTGCCCATGAAGATGGCAGCATTCGGCCACTGCTTCCGCACAGAAGCTGGTGCTGCAGGTGACAAATAGTACCCCACCCCACCCATGCCGCATTTAATCTCTTCCTGGTCATGTTCAGTCCCCATTCAAGGTACATATCCCCTATTTGGCTCCTGTTTGTTCCTTAGAGAGAGGAGGGGATGAATAATGTATTGCTAGATTGTCACATTGGGCATATTTCTTGGCTGACAAGTAGCATCTCAGCAATTGGACTGACTTTAGATCAGAGCGAAGTCCAAAAAGGGCTCCAGGAGAACCCAGGTCTCGCCAATCAAATCTGCAGAGCAGCCCTTCTCGCAATAGAGGCTTTGTAAATATTGCCACAGCTTTAGTCGATCTCCGAATCCGAGTTTGGAGAGTTGATATTTGGGGTGGCCCATGGTTGCTACCCATGGTTTCTGTGAGGGAGGTGCTCTCGCTGGACAGCATAATCTTCCTCGGTAATATTCTCCTTAAGCAGGACCCCTGACTGATTGGCACGGGGTAGCCCAGGCAGCCGGTCATGTCCAGGGAAAGATTATTTAGGAGAGAAAGATCCTTTCTTCAGGGATGGTCACTGAAGGGAGGCCACACCTTATCAACCAGAGCTTGTTTTGTTACAAGTGCCATGCTGATGGGTCTGTGGACTGAGGCCTGTACAGGGTGACCCAGTTCAGCAAGGTGGCAATTGGTCATTTAGGGGAGGGAGCCTCTCACAGGAATGGTGACTCAAGGGAGTCGTACTCTATACCTCAGCAATCTGAACAGCCTGTGTCTTTGCTTGGAGGGTCCATGACGTAGGGCAATAGATAAAAGGGAAAATATGTGCCACGCCGCAGGGTCGGTGGACCGGGGGCTTTACAGGGTGCACCAGTTTAGCAAGGTGGAGATGTTCGTGCTGTGCACGCCCCAGCAGAGCGAAGCCATCCTGGAGGAGCTTTGCAGAATAGAGGAGGCTATGTTCCAGGAGCTGGGGCTGCACTACAAGGTCCTGGTAAGCCTGATGCAAACCCCAGCTTTCTACCCCTTCTCAGTAGATTTGAATCCTCATCCTCTCTTCCTACCCCTTCATGCCCTTTCATCGACGTTCCGTGCAAAGTGTCGTTCGACACAACACCCTCAGCTGCTCATTAACCCTGCCCAGTCCCATTATGTTCATGCCCCTGTTAAGGGCACTTTCGTTAGGGAGTTATTTTATCATCCCTGCCCCACTGAATAGGGAACAGCGCGGGATTGAGCATTGCTATGTTCTGAACTTGCAGAGCTTCAAGGGATTGGGTTTGTGCCGTTCCTTCAGTGACATACATGACCTGAGCACAGCGCCCAGCTGTACAGTGGAGGGAAAAACCTTTCTTCTGTCTCAGGACATGCCGACTGGTGATCTGGGTGCCCCTGCATACCGGAAGCTGGACATAGAGGCCTGGATGCCAGGGCTGCAGAAGTATGGCGAGATCAGCAGTGCCTCCAATTGCACAGACTACCAGTCCCGCAGGCTCAACATCCGCTACAGGTTGCTCCCGCCCTCCTGTCACAAAATTTCATGTCGCTGGATATGTTTTTGCTGCCTGCAACCTTCTGCTGCGTTTCTCCCAGACCATGAACGTGGGTGCTTCCGTTTTGCACCTTGGCAGACCAACTGGGCACGGTAGACACGCGCTGCGATTCCTCTGGCGGGAACTGGTTGGGAAGGGAGAAAAGACTTCAGTGGAGGCGATTCACAATTATTGTCTGGCAAATCCTCTAAAGTACTACTGTTTGCTAAAGGTTCATGAAGGAAAGGAAGTCTGCACCCATTCCTATGCCATCGCATTTCCCCAACCTCCCCATTACACTCTGGGATTTGCATGTCAGCCTCCAAGTGCACATCGTTCACCCAATATTTGCCTGCCCTTCTATAATGCCCAAGCCTAGCTTCTCAATCAAGATTTTATCCAACAATGATCCCTCCAGTCCTTGAAATTCTTTTCATGTATGCAGGCCAGCTGCCAAGGACGATGAAACATCAAACGGCTCCGAGAAGCCCAAAAAGTCGAAGAAAGTGCCTACTGAGTTTGTGCATACCCTCAACGCAACTGCATGCGCTGTGCCGCGTATGATTGTCGCCATTCTGGAGAACTTCCAGCAGGAGGATGGCACTGTCCTGATACCCAAGGTTCTGCAGCCGTTTATGGGTGGCCAGTCAGTAATATCGCCGCCTTGAGAGGTCAGCCGATTGACGGTGAGAGGGAATTGGTGGGAAGGTTTGTATCAAGACAACTGGTTGGCTAATTTGGTGAACTTCCAGGGGGCTGGATGCTGCCTGTGTTTGACTCTCTGTGAACCTTTCTGATCACAGGTTGAGCTCTGACATGTGTTGTCATACGAAGACTTTCCTTGCTCGTATTTGGAACTTTAAAGTCTATCACCTGATCTGAACGTTGTGCTTGGGAGCATGATCGAAATGAAGCATGCGTGTCCATTGAAGCGGTCACCAATGGTGCTTTTAAACCTGTTTGGAGTTGAGGAGACACATCAAAGTTCTGCCTCAAACACCTGACTTTGCAATACTACAACTCAGACAGCTAAATGCAAGCAATTGTTCTAGAATTAATTGTGGCATTAAATGTGGGCGTTCATAAGTTTTCATTCATTCGTGATGAATCGTCCACAGAGGATTTCTCACACCAGGCAATGTCAATCGTAGGGGTTTCTAGTCTCTCAATCCTTGACCATATGAAATATTCATCTGATACATCATTAAATTTCGATGAAATGCTAATTTGCCAACAAGACATCACCGAAGAGAGCCAACGGATGGAGCCCCATAACAATCATGGGGCTATTGAACCCCAAAGCTCGAGGAAAATTTCCAGCATACACAAACCAATTGACCACCATCACAGAGCCCCAGGCTCTGGAAGCCCCACGAGAAATCCGGGACAGACGCAAGCTCAGCCGCAATGAACGTGCTCAGCTCTGGCCGGAGGGGAACGTCACTGATGTCGAAACACCCAACCCCTTCTGGTAGGGCTTCACATAATTACCGTACAGGTTGCATGCAGCCTGCATGGAGTACAAGTCTTAAGTGGAGGTTCAGGACAGGTGTTTCACATCTTGCATATGTCAAGGAGGGTTGCCATGCCAATATCACCCACTAACAGAAAGCATAAGATGGTGCATAGATGACAGTGGGCAGCACTGCATCAGAAAGGAGGCCTCTAGCATGTATTGAGGCGAGGGAAGAGGGAGACGTACTCGCCACGCCATAGGAGTTTGGGATACAGTGAACGTGTTCCTGCGAAAGGAAGGGCAGCAGTGAGACTCGGAAAAGCAAGGCTTGGTACACATACAACTCAACGCCCTCACAGCAAGTACCCGTTGACTCTTGCAAATCTACGGCTCTGAGGACTCCCAAGGAGTTGCCATCTTCAGGGAAGCAAATCCTGCGGAGAAGGATCCAAACAGCCAAGGAGCCATCATTTCGAGGTCTCACTTCAGGAATCGTCTCTGGTCAGAAGTACTCATTGTCAAACTAACGATTACACTACCAGTGATGGAAGAATTGGCTGACAGGCCACATGCGGGAGAAAAGAATTCACCCTGAGTAGGATGTCGAGGTCGTCCATGAGGTGTAGGAAAGTGCACCCTTGGGGACGCCAGAATTGTCGGCCCTACTGCTGGTCTGGTTGAACATGAGGTCCTGCATCGTGAAATCCGCTGAGTGTTTGCTTGTCGTTTTGACTGTTCTGCCAGCCTTCGTGATTCAGTCTCCCAGTCGGGAATAAATTATCGTAGCCTTGATTGGGGTACAGTCTTGCAAAGCCCCCCCCCCCCTCCTCATTGTTGCCTTTCACGTGCTTTTGACAATACTTGAGGTTGAAATCTGACAAATGCCGTATACAGATGAAGTTTAGTAGCACTGCGCATCTATACAACAGGGATCAGACCCTGAGCCCTGGCAGACAATTCCCATGTCCATCCTCGTATTTCATGATTCACAGCTTTGTTGAGACGCGCGAGGGGAGGCCTACGTTGAACATGTATTGGTAGCAGGCGCCATCGATGATCTGCACGGTGTTAAGATGAGACACCCCCTCCTCTGTGTTCATACTTGATTATGGGTGGCAGGTAATCCAAAAAGGCATATACAATTAATCTCATTACTAGGACTTGACGTTCCCACCTTGTTGTTGGTCACAGTAAAGCCCTGCATGCGGATATTTCATGGTTCAGTGTCTCTCACTGATGGCTGTCTTCCTTCAATTGCACGTGCCTGGCATCAGACAACCCCACTTGCTGTTGGCAGTTCAAATTGCAAATTGGTTCTGCAGTACGAGGCAACATCCTCAAGAGCTCACCGTTGCACCTCCAACAATCAATGGATGCATGGCTCCCTGCAAACCAAGCTTCTATCAATTTTCTCTTCCCATGTCGTATCAGCTCAAAAACTTCTTGAATGAGCAAGAAACGACCAGTACGCGGCCCTGTCAGCCATCTATTTTCCTCCTGCCAATTCCTGACTGGATGAATTCATGCATGTCTGTATATTGATTGGTTTGCTGAATCAATCTCTCCCCCACCTCTCATCTGCAGTTCATGCTGAACAAATTAACTTCCCCCAGGAGGGGCAAACCCGCACAATACTTGGCCTCAAACGCTACAGATCCTGTAAAGAGATTGGCGGCACAATCCCATGAGTTCAGCCCTCAGCTTGTTTAAAAACGAAGAAGAAAAGGACCTGGATGGTGTTTCCAGTTATCCTGACATTCCTGTGGTTTTGGTAGAAGCCAGGTTGCCTGGTGACATTGAAAGCAGTGATGATGATACCGCCACCGGTAACGTTCACGAAGTTGCTGCAGAGACAGAAGGTCATCAGCGGATGGCCCTCCATGATTTCTTGGCAGCATGTCACCCAGGCATATTTGTGCAGGTGGCACAAGCTCAGAATTTGGTTTCATGTTATGCAGGTTTGGAATCGGGGTTCTTACTTAGCGACTGTCACCTGCATTGCAGAGAGGCGTCAGATGACTCAGGCACTGCTATGGCATGAAGCCTCAACGGACCTTCTCACTCTGATACACGCTCAAAATTATCAGCAATAGTATCAGATTGTGGCTTCAGAAGCTGATCCAGATATGCGCATGACTTTGGTTTGTTGCCTTCTTACATATGTGAGCTTGCCTATGTACTTGCGGTGCAGCGCCGTCCTATGGAGAAGGATTAAAGACTTACATTCATGACAAAATCAGCTTCGAGGAAGAAAGTGTCTGCAAAAGCACAGCAGGAAATTGTTGAAATCCTGTTGAAAAAGCTAGTGCCAGCGGAGCCAATGAAGAAGGTACATTACTTTTTCCAGTCATAAACACATAGAAAATTCCTTGGCCACGTCAGACTGAATGGAGATTGCACATTCATGACACCATGCAAGGTGAAGGAGCAGACCCCGATCGCCCATGCTCACCTGGGACCATGAGGATGCCCATCACTGCAAAACACCATAGTATGAATTATTGACTGTCAGGTGGAGGCCTGCTGTAAAAATGGGTTTGTGTGGAAATGTGGAATATCACACCTGACCCTTTCTGAAGTCTGCCACTGCTAATCCAAGAACAGCACAGACAAGATGGTCAGAAGAATATTCATCGGTATTCACTATGCAAGATTCTGCTTGAAGGTGGGACAGCAATATTTGCAGGAGTTTGGGGTACAGTGATGGCATTCGTTCACTGTATATGCCAGGCACATTAAAGGGGCTCCAAAGGGTCTCACATGCAGACCCAACGACCCGGTTGTTGTTGACGACACTGTTCATGCCCTTGAAGAAGATGCCTCTAGCGCGGTTGTTCCCCTTCACAACAATCGATGTTTCAGCAAATTGTCTGGCTCAGTGGACATAGCCTTTGATTCTTGTGCCTCTTGATAATTGCCACTGCGACACTTTTACAACGATTCGATTTCTTGGGTGCTGCTTCGTGCTATTCCGGATGCAGGCAGGCAGGAGGAGTTGCTTACCACGACGTTGTTGGAAACGGTGGCTTGGTTTCCGTTCTCGGTGGAAACCTGCAAGTGATAGCATGTTTTGGCAGATGACCACAAGACTGATGCACAACCCATGTGGGGGCATGGCTTTTGCAAAGCAAACCGCGGATCTTGTGAAACAATAGGACGCGGTCACCCCAATAGAAAAGTCCGTACCGTGACGTAGCCATCAAAGCCTCCGTTGTTCCTCCATGCAGTCGGCAAGCTAGTGAAATTCAACTGCGTGACGACAAAGCTTGACCGCGATGAGCAAGGAAAGGGTGCCAGATTTGCTCAAATTGAATTGCTTGCTCTGACATGTGATTTTGTATATTTCAAGATGTATATGTCTGCAATGACATGCGATGCATGCTGTCTCAAGCATGCCATGCCAGCAATATTTACATGCCATCAAAGGAACAGGATTTGAGAGTGACTGCCTGGAGGGGGGTTTGGTGTCTCACCGTGAAGTACCCTGCTGTATCGTAGTTGAACTGCAGGAAAACCAGCACATTCAGACTGTCTTTCTTAACAGATCTCCGCCTTGACTTCAGCCAATCTCAGCAGGCCAGGACCTGCTCTCAGCAAGAGGAATGACGGCCAGTTCTCTCCAGGATAATTGCCTCTCAATGCGGGTGCCTTACATTGTGCACCAATAACACAACCAGGGTATGATGTGTCACCCAAATTTGGAGGGCTAGAAGAGTAAGGGTCAGGTGCAGAGTGTATCAAAGCTCTGCCTGGGTGCCCGCTCACCTGAGGAGCGTTGTTGCTGGGTCCGCTCACGCCTGGGGGCTGGTTGGCGTTTGCGGTGGCGGTGACAGTGGCGTATCCAAGGTTCTGCACCCTTGGGGAGTACAGCAGGACGAGATCCCCCGGTTGGATGAACAGGCAACTCACGTCATAGCAGTTCCAGACCGCAACAGTGATGGAGTTCGATGCCTTGTTGATGGTTGCCAGCATCGCATACTGGCCATGGACTGCTATGGCATCGTCACCTGCAAGCAGCCTTATTTGTGGGGTGGGTGATTGCTGCTCCAACTAAGATTAAGCTGCTCTGGGTAAGTTCTCGTTCAATCACTGCGAACTGAAGTCGGCTAGTCTGAGCGTATGAATTCGGTGGTGAAATCAGGCGCTGACCTGTGTTCCTCATCAGGGTGTTGGTGATCTGGGGGCCATATCTGGGCTGCAAGGGACGGACAATTGTCATGGCTAGTGACATTGAATATCAACCACACTGATAAGCTTTCCAATAATTAAGAGATTTGTCAAAGGCAACGAAAGGCCAGGAAGAAAAGGCACATGCAGCGTGCACTCCACATGACATGCCTATGCATGTGTGTTGAAAATCAGCTATATTCATCTGTAAAGCGTTATGAATGCAAATTCTTCTATCTCCAAGATTCTAGCAAGTGACTATGCAAACGGCGATGTCAAGGGCACTTGCTTGACTAAAAGGGCTTGACAGGATGTGTGTATAATTGCCTAAGGCCTGCAAAGCAACAGAGGGGCCATCTGTCCAGACGAGCGCAGAACACAGCTTTTTAAAACGCCTCACCAGGGTGACATGGATGCCATCTGCATTTGTGGAGAACAGCGGAGGTAACGAGGCGCTGGTTCCAGGGATGCCGGCAGGGTCGGGGATAATTGTGACATTGTTGTAGCTGCTGTTATAGCCCTGCATGTAACCAGGGACTTATCATGGGTCGGTTCCTTGTCTACCTGCTCCACTACTCCTCCAGAACCAGGCCCCTAAACGTGTGAACTGGCCTACCATTCACACGCCTAACGGCATTTATCTTAGTAAATTAATGCATGCATGCTCTGGGCTTCTCTTGTTGTGACTCTGGAAAATGCGTGGAGTGCAGGTGTCATGACCAAAGACATCAAGCAGGACCTGATCAATTGATACAAGGACAAAGGAAGACTGGGGAGGGGGGGGGGCCTCACGTTGTTGTCTGCCACAGCAAAGATGTTGGACATGTATATGGCTGTGTTGGCGACCCTCATGTTCCTCACCTGTGCGAAAGATGTGGCATGCACTCTGACTGTGGGAAGTAAAGTAGATATGAAAATGTCATTGCTTGCCAGGCCAGCACTGGTGCCATCAGACTCTCATTCCAGAATACCAGACTCAGCCACCTCTAAAGACTGACATAGCTTTTGAGCAAAGTGAAAATGAGGAAAGTATATATTGCAAGCATGGCAAGCCGGGTACAGTATAATGTCCCATATACGACCAAATCTGTGAGAGCCTTCCTCCCCTGAGTAACGGGTTGCCTGTGCCACCAGATTCGGATTTTCCATTATATTCTCTTTCCTGATTTCTCTCCACGTTACTATGCAAACTAGTTACTGATGGGTACCTCTCAGAGGGGGTTATGCTGTATTACCGCATTCATGAAGTTCATGTGACTGGCAGGTGTATCTCCACGGATAGCCATCCGCTGTCCCACTCTGGCGTCTGGAATTGTGTAGGTCATCTGCACAAAAAATTTGACCCTGGGATATCTGCCCAGGCTTGCTGCGGGAAGACTTTGCAGACTCCTACTGCCCTACCCTACAGCCAGGTTGCTTTGATCTGAGTCAAGACGTTTGCCGTCTTGAGCATAACAACTGCCCTGTCACCTCACATTTTGCTGCAAGTTCTTTCAAGTATTGCGAGTGCATAATGGAAAGCTCTCAAAAAAATCTTATGTCGAACGTACGTGAAAGACGTGTTGTCTCTGTCAACCTCTCTGAGCCATTCCATCCCACCAGTACTCATTCACAAAGTGTCAGGTGAGAAAACCTCTGGCAACAAAACACCTGGAAAGTCCAGGTCTGCCCGTCAGCAGAGACTGGAGTGAACGCTCCGGCGTAAACCTCGCTGGCATTTTGGACCAGGTTACCTGCAAACAGTCAAGGTCCCATGAGTTGATAGGCTGAATTGTGATAGTATTTGCGGGAGTCATCCTAATGAAACCTTGTCATGGACCGTCAAAGTCTGGCAAATCAGACAGGAGCAAGCCCTCTGACAATCCAGATTGGTGCAATTGTGCATCTCCCATGGGCACTTGGTAAAATGTGTATTTGAGAATTTCATGTGAATCCTAACCCTCATGTAAAGTTCTGTGCCAAGAGAAGGTCTATTTTCAGAGCTGTTGTGCACTGTCACCGCGACTCTCTTGACCTCAAGAAAGTCACAATGAGCATGTCATGAGGTGTGCTCTTCGCTCCTCGTAATGCTGTCACTCTATAGCAAGACTGACTGAAGAGATGCAACACCCCATGGCTTGCTCACTGCTTCTTTCATGTGGTCCTGCTCAAGAGTGTTGGCATTTCAAGAAGTTGAGCAGCAATAGCATAGTCAGAAAATTCTTCATTTCCAATGTTCCCCTCGCGTCCCCCCTCCCTCCATTGCGTTGTAAAGCTCCTAGGATTGGAATTGGAAGTCATTTTTCCGGTTTGTGTGCTTGCTGACTGGTCTGGACAGTGCCAGGAGGGAAAAACGTGCCCACCTCTGGCGTCGTACAGGGAGCACAGGTGACCAGTCGAGCCTTGCAGGTATCTGTATGTCGGGTAACCTGCAGGTGAAAGGTGATCAGTGTGGGCTTTGAGTGGCCACAGGGTATGTGTGCAAAGCACCTCTTTTTACGCTCTGAGAGATTAGGGCAGGATACCTGGATCAATCCGAATGGTCCAGGCGGTAGGAGTGATGGACGTCACCGTGCCCTGTGGAGCATGCGTCTGTGAGCGCTGAAAGTCTAGGAGCGTTTCAGGAATGACAGTGCTGCGGAGGGCTAAATCAGAAGAATGAGAAGATGGGTGTGCTTATCCAAAGCTAGAGAAGTAAGCAATGAGCTTTTGCACACCAAAAAGACCTTTCTGAGCGGCACCTTTGGTGGAAGTTGGCAACAGGAAATATGCCAACAAGCAGGAGAAATAGAAGAAGGCAACGCTTGCATGGGGAAGAAAACTTCACCTAAGATGCCTCATTTGATCTTGGCAGAGCTCAAACAGTGGGGAGGGGCATCAGAGATTGTGCTGTGGGGAGAATCGGATTGACATCAAGGTGAAAGAAGCTCTGTGGTGCAGCCCAGTCCACTATTGAATTCTGAAGGCAAGCACTCCCATTATAGCATCACATCTTTGAGATTATTCAGGAGATATGCAACAAACAAAGAGGGAACGGAAAACAAAGAGCTGTAACAAGGCTGGAGGTTGGCCTTGTTCGATCCAAGATTGATGTTGACACCGTTAATGTTGTTCAATATTGCATGCAACGTTAGCTGAAATACGGACTCAACAAGGAAACGAATGAAGAGAAGGCCACTAAAGAATTTTCAATCATTTGCTGTTCTTCCAGCAGGAAAGCAAATTCAAAGGTATGTAGGAGTGCTGGGTCTCTCGTCGCTCATGGCCCAGAGTCTGTGCTGGCAATTGCAGAGATCCTAGTAGGGCAGGGATTGATTGCTGATGACCGGTAGTGTGAGTTGGGAGTCACCTGAGTGAAGGGCTGTTGACCGGCAGCATAGGTCATCGCGGCCCCATGCCAGTACAGGTTCACACATTGATCCCAGCCAAATGCTCCTTGACTGTAGTTCTGCAAAAGACAGATCATTGAATGCCAGTGCGTGCCACAAGTAAAATCTTCCGGATGTCAATGGCAATGATGATCAGAGGGAACATAAAAGAGGGTTGTTATCAGAGAAGTGATATCACAAGAGCTCAAGTTGGTCAGAGTGGTTTTTGGCAGCATTCCCATAGATCTGTGGGGCACGAGTGATGCCACTTGACATGCTGGATGGGCCTGCTCACCCCCATGAACAGCTTGGAGCCCTCCATGTTCAGCTCAAATTGCGGGCCCCTGTTTGCACCAGCGCATCCCATGTAGAATTGCCAGGGCGCTACTGTATAGTCGTATATCGAATTGACCTGCAGAGAACGAGCATGCTTTCAAAGTTATTTGAGCGTGAGGTGGCGAGGTGGACAGTCGCTGTTTGTCAAGTTGTTCAGGATGCATCCAGGATGATATCTCATCAAGCAACTTGCCATTCTCTGCACCAGAAAGCACTTCCCTTTCCCAAGGAGGGAGCTCTGACAATGAACTTACCGTGTAATTGCCTGGCGTGAGATAGATTCCAGGCACGGCATTGTTGAAGTATGCCTGCTGGAAGAAGTTTCCAAAATCATTAGGGTCAAGCGCTCCATTGCCGTTGCTTTGGCGGCCGACAGGGGTGTCTGCAAGCGAGACAAGTTGATATATGGTCTCGTGCATGTGCTGCCATCACTGTGAGTTGTGCAATCGTTCCTTCTCCTCCTCCTCCGCATTCACACCACATAGGCAAACGGCCTTCACAATTTCATTTATATGCATATAATGTGTGTTTGCGGAACATGAATGTTAGCACTGGGGCAGAATTTTGCTTGTTGGGCGCCAATAGAGGTAGATCATCAAGGCAAAGATAAGAAAATGGCTTGCCGTGACTTGACAACGTATTGAATTGAGGCAGCAAGTTGCATATCAATCAATGATGGGTATCCTCTTTCTCAGCTGCATGTGGTGCCAAGGAAGCCGCACCAAAGCAGGCAACCGGAGGTATCACTTCACATGTTGTGGACAGGAAGCAACAACATATGCCAGCGTTTTGCAGGCAGCAGTCCCTTACATATCAGCAACCCAGAAGCCGTTTTCGCTCCACTGTAGGAAGGGCTGGACTGCAGGAGCGAGCGCCTAAAGCCAGATTGGGACCCCATGCTGAATTCTCGAGCTGCCCGCATCCGTGATGATCCATCCGGCAGGCTGGAATGAAGCTGCACATGCAAGAGGAATTGACAATCTTCACTGTCCAAGTAATGAACCCTTTGTTCTGAGGAGTTGCTGCCTGAGTGCTTGCGAGCCTTCTAAGATATTCTGGGCATCCACTTCAATTTTAAACCCGTTGCAACGAAGCTTTGCCTCGTTGAATGCAATTTCATGAAAATTGCTTGCACATGAAGGGTTCATGAGCATCCATGGACCAGCAGGACAGGACGAGCGCGTGACCAATGGCAGAGACTTCCGCTCAGTCACTCGATCGGCATTTATCTTCGAGAGAATTATCGATGCTGCAATGTGTGAGCTGCAAGCCCTGCTGTTTGCCCCCGATGGGGCTCTGACACTCTTTCAGACCCCGCTCCAGATATCAGCGGTGAACATCGTATGCTTGTTTCCCAGAGTCACTTACATGGGTGTTTGCACTGGCTATCTCAGCGCACAGAAGCACTGCTAGGCTTGCCAGCAGGACGCAAGCCAGACCTCTCATCCTTGCAAGCGGTGCCTTTTCCCGCCTTGATATTCCTTCCCTTTCAGAGCAACAGGCCGCAACTTGGCCCTTCGTGTTGCTCTCTTGCAGGCTAGCACAAACTCATTGACACGAACAGACAGTTTGAAATTGGCAGCTGACAGGTTGTTTCTTCTGGACGGGAAATCCTGGTGGATTTGTGAAAAGCATGCGTCTTAAACCAAGAGGTTGAGAATTCAGAAATGCAGGCATGTGTTGTGCCAGAGCAATGCGTGTGCTCAAGCTTTTGAGAGGGACCAACTCGTGACAGTGACAGGAGGAGAGCCATCTTGTTTCATGACCTCGTAACTGGAGCCTGTCCGCCCTCTCTACCACATAGTTGATAAGCAGGCATTTCATGTCGAGAGCAGCGACTGCAATTACAATTTATGAGTGCCTGCCAACACCACTTCAGGCACACCGCAGCCCCAAATTTCCTGAGTGGCAAATCGCGGTACTCATTGGCCTCAGGTTCAACTCTAGCCTGCTGAATTGCTGTTCAGCTGTCACCAAAGTGACTGCCGCATTTTAGAATTTTCTCTAGTAACTCGTTCTCTCACAGAAATAGCTCCTCCACCTCACTGCTTGGTGCCAATCACATGCTGAGCAGTGATTGACCAGACCCGCTCAAATTGCTCAGCGCAAACGACACTGAAGCATACTTTATTGAGTATCACGACTTCCATGCTAGGCCCCTCTTGCCTAATTATCGATCACGGTGAATTCCTGCTCTGCTCTCCAGTCCTGGCCTGGCTGCAAAGTCACCGGCTTGCCCACCTGCAGGGCAGATCCATTCTCACACATCAGGCGTAAGATTTATGATTGATTTTGAAATGGTAATGAATTCAATGGGATCCCCTGAATTGTCATGAGAGCAAGAACAGGTTGAAAGCATGCATTCCACAGCTCGACACCATGTTTACAGCATGACTGTGCAGCCAATGGATCGACAGCACCAGCACAGCGCATAAATGATGGGACGCCAGTCCTAGACTTGCTCCACTAGAAAGGATTTCAAGAGCACGACAGAGCACATGGAGGAGGGGGCAATCACTGATGTCATCCGAAACACACCTGGGCGTTCTCCACGCATGCAAAGTCCTGGTAGCACTCCTTCATGGCCTTGTGAGGATTCCACTGCACGCAACTTGCCTTTACTTGCTATGTTGCCGCATGTGGATCTGTTCAAGCGCACCAGACTCGGCGGGTGTAGGCCTCGCCTTGATTCCCGTGACACTCTGACAGAGCCATGAGACTCTTGCAATTCTTTCCTCCCAGGAGTGCGCTGACCTGGACCTATGGGGTCGGCATCCCCAAAGTGCATAGCATCCCCACCACTGTTCCCCAGGCACCAAACCCTGGAGGAAGGTCCTTACCAGACCAACGCTTTTAGTTGATGTTCAAAGCTGCCCCAACACCTCATCCAATTTACCC
>QAXI01000395.1:283655-303474 GCA_004335615.1 Chloroidium sp. JM
CCTCCCCCCCTTAATCTCAGCTTGTCATGCCCGTTAGCAGCCCCTATCGGAGCACTGGACAGCATCCCGAAGACCAGAAACCCTCCTCATTCAGCTCTACCTTCTCGACCATATCCGCCACTCAGCCAATACGCCCTCTCATGCTCAGCTGCATGTATTGTTATTATTATACACAGCATACATCCCCAAATTTATCATCCTACCAGCTGACAAATGTCCCTTTGGTGTTCAGCTACCTGGACCACCATACCTAAAAATCTGGAGCGTTGTCCTCTCCACTGAGAAACCTTGCTCGTTCAAGTGAGTTTGCACAGGCCAGGAGAATATTGGCTCAGGCAGAAGATTATGTGTACAAGTCACTGTCTGTCTGAGATACAAATGTCAGATCTCTGTGACTCACATTCTTTGAAACACTTTCAAATCAAATTCCGCAATATCACCAGGTGTCATTGCTTTGTCCTATCCCTAGCCCTCCACATAGCGATTGTCATTGCAAACATCTCTGCTGTTCCAGAAAATTGGACTTGCACAGGTTTGCCGGCGCAGGATGGTCCCATGATGGCAAATGCAAAGGAGATCGTAACTCCCTCTTGTCAGTGGCTCAGGGAAAAGATTTTAATGCCAAAGATTATTGAATCTCAAAGGTTTTAGCAGAGGATCACAGCTCTTTGAAGCCACGCTCATTGAATGCAAGTATGTCTTAAAACACTCAATTTACCTCACAGTGCTCAAGACTCAATTTACCTCACAGTGCTCAAGAGCAGTCAGGCGGCGGAGGGGAAACAGCAATGCTGGTGCAATACGCCTATCAAGGTGGCTTGACACACGAGACTGACTATGGTTTGTTGCCAGATCTCTACAAGGCAATCCAAGCGCGGAAGTTTCTGATGAAGGCCACCTATGAAGCCTTGCAGAAAGTACAGCAAAGAATTGATAAAGGGTCAGCTCCTTGCCCCCCAGGCTACGAGGGCCATATTGGATGTCCAAGAAGCGCCCATTCTTATCGTCTCATTTGTGTCAATGCGAATTCCCCATGTGCTGCTTGTAACTGCAGCGGAACGCCAGGCATGGTCCCACCTCTCAGCCCAAGCACTTAACGGCAAATTCAACACCATCTGGATTATGATGAGGGAAGGGGGAGGGGGAGGGGACAAATTTAAAACACAGGTACACTTTACAATTCGGTCGCGAATGCTTATTCAGCAAGCCCAGCCTTTGGAAAAATACTTTGTTCTGTCTCTGTGCAAAAATTTATGTACTTCTGCAGGCAAGGCAGCAGCGAACTGTCAGCTGACGCTGCGGCAGTCTTCCTCACACAGAAGGATGCGAAAGGCAATGCCTACAGCCTTGAGCAAACAGCCGTGAGCACTTCGATCCCGCCACAGTGCTCTATACAGTAGCATTCAAATATCACTGGCAGCTCTGAGGACTCCATAAAATCTATTTTGGGAGCTCGTTGCAGAGCAAAACACGTTAGAAATGCCAGTGCAAATGCATCACATGCAATGTCACACAATCCCGTGCAGATTGTTTCCGTGATTTCTGAGGGGTGGCTGCAGTACATGTGCATGAACAGGCTCTTTGCCGGCCAGGAAACCATGAGCCAGGCCATCCCAATGCTGCTGCTCAATTTTGTTTGTATGTGCAATATGCACTGTATCAAATTTTAATTTATTTTTGCAGGAAAGGGTTCGGTCGCTGTGCAGGACATGTGCATGAACATGCTGTTTGCCGGCCACGAAACCACGAGCCAGGCCATCCTGATGCTGCTGCTCACCCTCCGCCAGCATCCGGAAGCCTACTCCCGCCTCCGGAAGGAGCAGGACGAGGCGAGTTTTTTCCTCGCTTCCATGCGCACAGGGCATAAATGCAGATCCTCTGCCCTCTGCAGATGCTGCTACCACATTATGGAGGCTGGTCAGTGGATGGCTTACTGGCTTCCTACTATTCACAAACTTTACTTTTTGACAATTTACGTTTCCTCATTTCTCCAAGGTCATTTTTGATTTAGATGCAGCCCGCTCCAGCCTGTAGAAGCTTATGCAGGACAATGCTCAATCTGCCCTTCTGCTGTGTGGTGCACCTGCGACAGGCCCAATAATTGACTTACAATTCGAGCCTGGCATTTTCCGAGGTTGATTTCAGGGATTTTACAAATGTTCCCATCCCGCTGACCTGTGGCCGGCTTCACTGCACCGTCAATGAACAAGCTTGACGGGCTGTGAAGAAGAATTCATTTGCATTGCATATTGGGAGGCTCATGCTCTCAGAACAGTTGCCACTTACGGTTCTGAAAGCAGAAGGTCAAAAAACAAGTGTCTGCTGACAATCAGCCTGGGTGGTCACCTTGGTACAACGTGGCCAGCGAGCATTAAGAGAGCATAGGCAAGCACACCCTTACTCTGTCAGGGATGTCGTCCTCTTTTCAAGGACCCAATTTTTGGAGGAACCCTCCCCCCCCCCCACCCCTTTCCTAAGACACACACAACCCCGCGCCCCCCAGGGGCTGATGGGAAGACTTGCCTGAAGCTGATCGTGGGGCTGGGCAGCCACACCAGGCAGAAGTCCGCGATCAAGGCCATCATCACGTTGGCCAGCACAAAATCGAGCTCAGCCTTGAAGTTCTCCCCACGTTTCGTGTACTCTGCTGTCCCCTTGGCGGCCATGCCTATCCCGATCTGCAGTGCATGAAATTATTTGCAACTTATCCCCGCAATTTCATTATTAAACTCCATGTGCATATCATAACGCAGAATCAACAAATATTGGTCTTTTCCCACCCACAAGCGTGCCAGGCCAAGTTTTGTGCCTTCACCATGACAGCACCTTATTGTGGCAAGCAATAAGCATGCCCATACCAGAATGTGCACAGGAATTCGAATGCTGATTTTCGTGGATTCACACATTTCAAGACAAATAAATCAGAAAGATATATTCAAAAATATGCCAGGATGAGGGCTCCCCTCCCAGCAGGGACAAGGACGGGGGACCTACCTCAATTCCAAGTTTGACAAAGAAGTTTGGATCAGCCAGCAAGCGCTCCCGGAAGCCCCTGCATTGAAACACGAATGCTATGGAAAATTTGCGCAACGGCAAACTATAGCCATCTGCACATATTTTCTGCCTGCCACCGACTTGGCAGGAACGTAGCGGAACGCTAAGTACTTGTGTAAATGCAAATTGGTGATTAAGGGCAGCATGAGAGATCAGACGAGCTAGGTGAATCAACTCAGAATATCTTCTCCCCTTTCCCACCTTTCCCTCCTCTTCACTCATAATTCCCTCCCTGACAGTCCATCACCTCCATCATGATGTTTCACGAGACTAGATTTCATTGGTAGCTCAAGTAAACTCAAGGTGAAGAGTGGTGTGCAGTGAGGACATACCCAATCTTCATGAAAGGAGACAGCAGCGAATTCTCCAGGCTCAGGTAGCGGTCCAGGACGTCTTTGGGCATGCGACCCGACTTCAATGCCGCAATCAAATCTGCGACATGATTGCGGCTCAGAAAACCACATCGTGCCATACCAGCATTTTTGACAGTGCCTGCTTTAATCAGAAGGCAGGCGTTTCCCTGTTCTCAGATTTTATTTCCACCTCGAGAAGATTCAAACCTACAGTAGTAAAAATGATGATATTGAGCGCTATCACAGACAATCACTCTCCCCGTCTCTGCCCACGTGATCCCCCTGGTCAAGGAATGTCGCCAGCACAATGATTATCCTGCGCCTATGCCTGACTGCAGCAGAACGATCCCAAATACTTGTTCGAGCCTCACTGTTTCAGACAGATTACAGTGCCTAGTTCACGCATGAGACCCTGTTCTCTACACCCAGTCCATGGCCATCATGTCTGCCTTGTGTTCTCCATCCCCTCAGATGCTTTCTGATCGATACAACCCTCAGTTGCATCTGGATCTCAATTTGTGTAGGGATTTGTCAAATTCATGAGCAGGCTCCTAAATTGCGGCCCTCACCCTCCGGCAGGCTCTCGATCGATTTCCCAGCTGCAGCCAGGATTGGGCCTGCATCAAAGGAGTGGCCGCCACCGCTGCCCTCCCCATCTCCACCGCCTCCCCGCCCCTCGTTTCCACTGACCCTGCTGTTCCCCCCTGCATAAGCGCAATGATGATGTCATTTCATGTGCACCGCCGATGGAGTGGGTATTATGGCGGAGAGTGAGTGGGAAGGGGGGCCGTGCCAAATGAACCCCATGCTCACCAAGTTTACTTGCCGCCGTATGTGAGCTGTTCCCTTCCAGATGAACCCTCATGTTCAAGACGGCTTGACGTTCGGTGGGGTTTCTGCGCTGAGGACCGGGAGGGGCGGGAAGAACTGGCTGCAGAATCGTTGCAATGGAATGAATGTTGATCTGGGATACACCATCTACGCGATATCCTGACCTTCACTTCAATTTGCTGCTCTGTAAGCGAGCTGGATGTATGGCCCAACGCCACCAACAAGATTTTTACACAACACCCACCTTCGCAAGACGATCAATAAGACTTCCAACAATTCAACCCAGAGGAAGGCGTGTCTTACCACTCCCCCCGGTTTCGGATGTTGGATAGGTTATGTCCTCGCTCGAGCTGCCAATTGAGGTGCGGGCTACCGGACTCGATATCTTGAACGATTTGATGCATTTCCTGAGCGGTGCAGGGCTCCTGTAGTGTCTCCTTCCGTATGCCGAGACCAGAAGTGGCTGTACTCTGCCAGACAGAGAATGGCCATTGGTGATCCGCCCGTGCATCCTCCCAGCCATGCGAGAAATAATGTGGCTGGTTGGAAGTTTTCCTCTCGACAATTAGATATTTTAAACGTCTTTCCGGATAGAATACTTATTGCTTGTGTGTCATGGACAGGTTGTACAGCTCCCCCCACCTTCCTTCATGATTGATGCAGCACCACTAAAGACATGAGACTAGGCATTCTGATCTCTTGCACCTTCAGGCAATCTCAATTTGCAGAATTAGCGCCTGCGCCAAACAATGACAGGACACATGCTCCTAAAATCCTGACACAATTGCGGAAAATTACAGCAAACACTGCACTTTATCTAAAATCTTCCAACAAAGTCACTGGCTGCTTACCAAAGGACCAACCAAAGGAACCGAGATGAGTTGGCTGGCAGACTGTTTGTACACAGCAAGACAACTGTTGGCCTACATCACGGCAAAAGCGTCCCAGAGGCAATAAAACAGTTTACAGATATTACTGTTGCTGCTCTTACAGATGGAAATTACAATTTTGAGTACGCTTTCGATCAAGGACGGCAGCACTGCTGCATGCAAGATGTGCACCAGCAACAATTCGCAATTGTACTATTGGCGACACGGCAGGCTTCCACCTCAGCAATCGCGCGATGAACAATGTAATTACTGCATGCATATCAGCTGTATGTGCATGCAAGAGCTCTGGCACTAGAAAAGCAAGCCCACTATTCCCTGCCAGGCAACACTCGCTGATGCCTTGTGTGAAAGGTACCACTAGACAAAGTATTCCTCTCTCGGCCTGACCAGTGACCAAGACTCTCCATCTGAGATCGGACCTTCCTGTGTTTTCAATGGGCAAGGGACTCGCCTGTGGTGGGCAATATTTCAGCCCTCTGAGATTTGAATTTCTGCCTCCGCTCCCAAACCAGGCTGACAGAGTGACCACTGCTCTGAGGCAACTTCAATTTGGTGAAAGCCTTCGCGACTTCTCGTGCCAGTGCCGCATGCATTCGACTTATGTATGTACTGCCACTCCCCATCTGCTGGCTCATGTGTGGCTTCGGCGCCTGCATCGGAAGCTCATGACCCTCACATGAGATGTGTCCCAAAGCATTTGTCTCTCAAGTGATGAGAAACACACCATGTACCCACAGGCCTTGCCTGGCTCAAAAGCACCTTGTCATGGCATTTGGATGTCAATTCATCCAGCAGAGTTCAGATCATGGATCAGCAATCCCCAACGTCATTGTTGGCCCAGCTTTTCAGATCAACCTGAATTGCAGACAAAGGCAGCTCTTCCCATCGGGCTTGCACCCCTAAAGATCGCTGCTGTACTTGCCAGCCCTCCTTCATGGCATAAATAGAGGTTTGAGAAAAGTAGAAGCTGCGGACCTTCGCTGTCCAAATGAGTGGCTGGGTTGTTTGTATGTTCACGTTGAGTACAGCCAAGGGATTGCAAATGAACCACAGCAAAAGCCTGTGCTGCATGAGCTGTATCAGCCAGCCACTTCACTGTATTCCCAAGCCCCTCCAACGACTGTGCCAGCACATCAGGGCTGTGCTGTCTTTCCTCCATTTGTGGCAGAGAAGGCTCTAGGCTGGCTGGGCCTTCCAAATCCGGTGGTGCAAGGCCGCTGGGACTCTCTGAGTCATCTCCTCCAATCAGCCTGCACCGATTGATTTCCAGGTTCCAGATATTTTCGTGACCCTCAGCCAGTTGTGGATCGACATCCCAGGCCAAATGATCCCTGGCGACCCATATCCATTCTCAAGGGGTCGTTGCTCTGTGCAGTCTACTGTATTGGAGGGGCTCAGTGCAACCACCTCTGCATCAATTGATCAGTGACTCAGAGATCAACGTCTGATTCTCCAAAAAGGGAATGCCTGGGTGTGTGGGTTTTTTGTGGGGGGGGGGGTCCAAGATTCACCAATCCCACATTGAGTCTCGACCCGAATGCGCAGCCTCATCAACATCTTGCAGTTGCGGGGGACTGCCTGCTGATAGGCTGTTATTGTCAAAAAAGGCCGTCACCGTTGCTGGCCACCGCTCCACATCATGGCGGGAGCAGTGGCCAGCAATCCGGCAGAGAGCTGCAATGGTCTGACTTTCCAGCTCTATCCTCTCTTTCTCCGCCCACCTCTGCACCCATAACTTTGCCCATCGAGACAAACCACAGCCAAAAATACCTCCCCCTATGGCAGTGACGTAGGAATGCCTGCAGGACAAGTTTGCTCAAGATTGAGGATTCAGGCATACCAGGGACGTCTTCTGCCATTCGCTGTGAACGAGGAAAAGGTTGTGCACCTGCAACATACAAGCAAATATTTATGCTGATGCAGCTGAGCATAGCATGAATGCTTGCTTAGTATGCTCCAGATAAAGTTCGATTCTTCAAAGCATCAGAGGACAGAGTAGTGGGAGCAAGAGGTTGACAAGTCCTTCAAAATCATCTCTAGTGACCCTTGAGAGAGGTGCGCTTGAGCAGGGGGACTAAGAAGAGAAGTTTTTGGAGACACTTGCCATATCGAGCCCAAGAGCCACAGGCACGGCGCGTCTGACAACTGTTGTCGCTGACAACGTTTGCCATTGCTGATTGGCGTGAAGGAACAGCTGACGAACAAAGCTTTTAAAGCGCATCGTCACAGACTAAACTTTGGGAAGACCTTAAAATATTGCTATTATCGAATGTCATCGATGCTGTAGAGCTCAACAACAGCGACGAATTGAAGGTGTGGAAGGAGATGCACTTGACATTATAGGAAGGAAAGGGAAAAGGGTTGGGGTGAGGTCGCTTCAGTTTGAATTCAAATAGATTAATCTTTACAATTCTTGCCTTGGACCTCCGAGGACAGCATGCAGCCTGGCCAACCTCCTGTGGCTATTCAAGATATACCAAAAAGTCTGAACAGCGAGTGTAACTCTCTGCCAGCCTCGCGCCATCAGCAGTGGGCTGGGAAAACGCCATCTTCTCGCGGGGCAGCCAGCTTTGGGAGAAGCTACGCCTGCATGCATCATGCTGTATCGTTAAAACATAATGACATGCAAGAGTCAACTCAATTGGCAGCTCTTCACATGAGATAAACTTTTGGGGTACGGAATACCAATAATAAAAGTAATGACAGCAATGTTTTTGACTGGAACTGCCACGGCCCTTTTGCACTCTATGCGCCGCTGCTGCACCCACAGTGCATGTCAAGGAAGCAGAAGGGTTTGGAAGATTGCGAAAGCACAACCTCATGCATGGCTTAACGAGGGATGGCGACCCATACCTATGCCTGTGACCCACCTGGCAGTGCCAGGCAATAAGCAGACGCCCTAACATCCCATTCCCCACCACCCCCCTTTTCTTACCAGTACCGTGCTGCATGTGCCAACTTGATCCAAGCATGCCCTGGTCAGCCACGGATGAGTCCTGGAGGTTCCCCAAAGCACGATTTCGAGCAAGGCTTCTAGAGACGCGAGCCAACCCCCTGACTGCATCCCACCTGGCTGAATCCAGCAGTTTGGAGGCCACCCCATGCCGCCGGGCCTCCAGGGATACCCACATGCCCCTCACGCCACAACCAGCCACCTGAGGCCTGCTCCTGTCCACGGCCAGAGCCCCAGCCTGAACATTGATGCTTGCATTGCCAACATCGGGAGCTGGAATTTTACAAGGCGGTCTGTCTTTGTTCCTTGAGGCATGCGTTTATCCAAAAACGCGCCTGGAGGCAGACCCCCAACCAATTATCCTCAATGAATCTACTGCTCTGGAGATGCAGTGAGAAATCTGCCAGCACTGTGAGTCAAGCTCGAGGAGCAAGTTGATAACTGGCCTAATGCAGTTACAGTCACACAGCTCAGGGGAGTCCGCAGCACATAAGCAGCCATTTGTCATTAGTGCAAGCGAGACGGCGAGGCAGCTTGCGGGATGTGAGAAAGGGGTGAGGTGGGCAATGACATCTAATGCCGACTACGATCGTGGCTTGATTGCTGGCTCAGGAACCACTCATGTACTGACAGACTCAGTCGCTGGCCCAACGGCCATCCGTGCGAAACCTACAGTCAAGCTACGAGATGTGTCATCCAATGGGAAGTAGGGAACCTTCCCCAGTTTTTTGGCACTGTGAAGCAAGGGAATCACCTCGCAAGCGTCTTCCTCTCTCGCAGTTCCAGCGCGGCTGCATGTCACAAGGGCAGAGATCGAGGCAGGGTCGCCATCGCAGCCTGCGATGAAAGCTTTTGGTACTGAGGGGACCCTTGAGCGTCCCATGACAGCCTCATTTCAAGGGGGCCCCGACGGAAGCCTCTCTTCAAGAATTCATTGAAGAATTCCTCATTGGAATGGACTTGCCTCATTGACCCATTTGAGGGCTTACACCTGGAGCGACCTGTGCTCATGGCGTTCTCTGGAGGTGTTGTGATTGCAGTGACCCCTGCCAACTTCCAGGACTGCCAGCCCCTGGTTGCAACTATGCAGTTGCAACACACTTGAATTTCCAGCAGCATTCAGCAGCGAGTAGACCTTTGTGGGTGGAGAGGTGGGCATCTCACCTGGAATTTTTTGCACAGCAGGAGATTTAGCGGCGGCAGCTCCCAGTACAGGGCATCCCAGGCCCCCCTTAGCCTCGATGTGTCCCTCATCAAGATCTGCGGCGGGCTGTTGTGCGGAGGCAAGACTTGCGCATCCGACCTGTTTGGCAGCTGAGTGCGCTTCCAATTTGCCACAGCCAGATGGGGACTTGCTCCCAAGCTGAGGTTGCGGTGTTGAGGCAAGAGCCGGCAGGGGAGCAGGGACATTGCGGAAGGTCTCGCCAGAGCCGCATCTGTCGTCTGAAGGCGGGTTCAGGGCGGGGTTGGCAGCTGGGGGATCCGCATGAACGGCCAAGGCAGGGCCGCTGGGAGTAGTGCTGCCCGCTGAGGCTTTCAAGCCTACACTCATCATGTGGGTTGCAGCGGACCAGAGGATTGATTTGGCTTGCCTTTGGAACAATCGGTAGGCATGAAGGACCACTATGGAAGGCAAGAACTGGATACCCTGAGGGGAGAAAGGGAAAAATGGCTGGCACTTACAACTGCTCCCCTTGGTCAGTAGCCTGAATTCAGTACTTTGGACTGGCTTGCACATCAGATTTTCACACCATCGAATCGCCAGATGCAGTCCCAGCTTTTTTGCTGATATACAATCTATGGATCCCAGTCAAGCGCTGGGCATCAGGAGCTCCCACTGATACGGAGCCCAAATTGGATACTGATGAAAGTACAGCTGTCTTTCAACAATATTGTAGCCTGAAAATAGATTCTACCACTTAAGGAAAGCATCCATTGGGTTTTCAGCACCCGGATTCCACTCTAGAGGCAGAGGTCATCCTAAGCATGAATGTTCATCGAGGGTGTAGGGGTCAGAGGAATCACCAGAGAGGGAGAGCCACCGCGTGAGCAGCGTGCCTTTTGTCTTGGCCTTCCTCTGTGGCTCAGATCGTGGTGGCGGGGTTCCAGTGACCTCTGGGGTCTGAAGCAGCAGCCCCTCCGCTATTGGTAATCCTTCCAGTGCAGAGGCACTCACTGGAGCAGATGCTGGTGCCTGTTGGTTTTGGCAAGCCGCAGCTTCCCTGCCATGCAGCCCTCCTGGGTTGCGGAGCAGCAGCCGCGGCCTGGAGTCGGGGTCTGCTGAAGCGGAGACATCTTTGCGCTCTGTATGGCTGGCTGGTGTGTCCCTACTGAACTGCTGACTTGGCTGCAGCAGGTCCTGTGGCAGACCTACAATGCATGGATCTGCGTTTTTGGTCACTTTAGGTCTCTTTGCCCGCCGAGACATGGATGCACACTCCATACGCCAAAATCTTCCAGATCTCTACTGCCATTGATGAGGGACTCTCCTGATATGAGAGCCAGAAATGGCCCCCCAGTGCCGGCACCTGCCGCCTTGGCGTAAAAGTTGATTGAGATCTGCAAATGACAAAGCGACAGACAGCAGCCTTGCGACAAAGAATCTTGCGCACCTGGTGTTGTAGTCTGGTTTCACTGGTCTCAAAATACCAAGTCACAGGTCCAGATCTTCTGGCTTTACATTGCAGGGGAGAAAAGGGTCGAATACGACCCAGTCAAGATAAGTTATTGGCACCTGACAGATCCTTGTCTTCTGTGGGACTGGTCACACAGTCGATCAGCCGGTTTGGCAGCCTGAGTGGTATCTGGGCGGCAGGAGCGCACTGCTGGAGCTGTGGCTGTGCAGGATGGGAAGTGGTCAGGTCTGCCAATGCCGAAGAAAGCTGGCGGTTCTCCTACACAAGTCAGCATTCATAATTGTTTGTGGCAAATGGCTTTACAACTAGAGTGGACATACATTGGCATTCTGGCATCGCTCTACTTCGCTGTGCCATGGTAAGAGGCCTGATGTTGGGCACTCTTTGGGAGTCTGTCAAATACTGTCAAATACGGATGCTGAAGTATGGATCGGCAGTTGGGGGCCCATTTCATAAGTTCTTTACAGTGACAGTCTCTGATAGTGTCGTAAATTGTGTGAGCATTCTTGTGAATTTCAAATAGGGTGAAGTAACATATGTTCGGAGGGCTTTTGTTTGGAGATGGTCCCCGCAACCACGATTTATGATGTCCTTTCCATTGGAAATGTTGAACCACGGAAAATGCTTTTCTTACAGCCATACTGCTGGTCTCCACCCCCCCTTCCCCCGCTTCCCTTCCTCTTCTCTCAATCCAGGCCAGGTCACAGTGGGGTGAGAAATATGCTCTAGGGGGGCTCACCAATTTGCTGTCGCAAGCACGATCTGCCTTCCGTCTGCTGGCTGGGACGCAGGGGAATGCCTGTGTAATATGCTCCACCACCAAAAAGCCCACCACCCGCTTGTAGGGGCTCACCGCCAGGAACACCTGCATGTTTGTAGACTATTGATCGTTCAAAGTCCACCCCAAATTTTGTGGACAAGGATTAATCGTTCCTCCTCTCAAAGTGACACATCTGAAGTGCAGCAGCTATATGTATACAGCACTTGCTGAACTAAGTTTGGACTGTTCTGAAGCAAGTCAGTGTCTGGCCATCAGCGTTTGGATTTCGCCATTCCAATTTCTAGTTCAGGTGATTTGACTGCACAGATGTGAGTGCTGCAAAGCTTCCCAGTCTCCAAATTGCGTCTGCTCTTGGGCTCGACGGAAGCCTTTGCACATTGGAACGTCAAGTGGCCTGGAAAGTCAAGGAGGAATTTTGAGGAGAGTGTGGCGCGGAAAGGTTTGTGGGTAGGAAAGGGGGGGAAGGGGGAGACCTTGCTGAATTTAGAATGCGGCCAATCCTTGAGCAGCCAATCCTCTGGCATCCCCAGCTGCTTTGTCACCAGGTTCTCCACCTCCTTCACCTGTCATATACAGCGTAAATTCCGTCAAATGGCTATCTCTGAGAGAGACTCTCCCCTGATTGATCAGCTGCCTGGGCTACCCTTTTCAGAATTCAGAGGTGTGCTTTATTCGTTAAAAGATAATCGCCACTTCCACCCTTTAAGTGACTAAGAAAATTGGTTACCAGGGGGAAATAGAATGCTGTATAGGTTGATCCAAGCACAAATTTGCGGCTCAAACATAAAACGCATTAGGCATGGAGCTTCTGGTGAATTCGTGCCTGTGACAAATGAGTTACATACATCGCGCATGGATATTGCCAATATTTTCGAATCTACACTCCCCCCCCACCCCACTCCAGAGGGACCTTGAAGCTCAGTCGAATGTGATTTTCCTTCTCATAGACCGCACAAGCCCACGGTCCTGATCTCTGAGATTAGGGCTCAACTACAAAAATGCTATGTAGACAAATTCTTGCCTGTTGCAGAATCCTGAGCTTCCGCTTCCTTGGGAGCTTGCGACGATTGACTTGCACTACACAAGCAAGCTGGAGGATGTCCTCAGGGTGTATGAACAAATACTGATACTTGCACTAGTAGGAAAACTTTCTTCTATATATAGCAATTGGGATTGTAACCAGGGCTTCCAAGTGAGTCGATTTCGTTGTGCTTAGAAATTTTAGTAGGCAACAGATTCAATCCCTTCCTCCCCTCCCTCTTCTCACCCCCCCCCCCCCCCCTTCCCCCCCCCCCCCCTCCCCTGCCAAATCTACACACCGTCTTGCCTTGCTCTTTGGGGAGGAACCTGCTATCACCAGAAGCTTGGACAAATGGAGATCACAGATGAGGCTGAGGGAGCATGCTCACCTTCCTCTGGTGCGCGGGCGGGTCGCTAGGGAGCACCATCAATACCCGACTGCCATCCTTCCCAGCCGCCACCTCCCTCTCAGACGCCCATCCCTGCGCATTGCCTGTATCGCTGGTGCAGTTCACAAGAATACCTTATTTCCGTCCTCATGTCAAACCAAGGTCCTACATGCTAATTGACACTGTCATGGTGCCATGATATTCAATTCCCGTGTTTCCAGTGAATAGGACCTTCACAAGATCAGTCCACCCACTTTCCACACCCAACACTGGTCGTAGGATTTCATTGTTGTGCCTCTGTGGATTCGCACATTAGGTTCTGCGATCACGTGCTGCACCTTTTGGATTTTCATGCAGCAAAAGTCCATATCAGGGCGCCATGCCTTTGCAGCTCGTTGGTGCCTTTGGTGCTTACCAAAGCATATTTCCAACTGTGGGTCAAAGCAAACGGAGGAAGCAGACTTTGCCTGGAAGTGGATGCCCTTGAGGCTGTGGCTGTGGAAGGCCGAGTGCAGCTTCTCATCGGATTCCAGGCCCGCCGTGAACATCATACCGCATGTCTTGCAGCGCTTGATGTTGAAGCCTGCCTGTACAGATAATTTTTGCTTTCATTGCTCTCTCTCAACCCAACTTTTTGTTTTATATACATTTCGCCCCATGGTGTATGTCTCGTTTCCATGGGCATTGCTTGCTAGTAAATCTGGCCTGCACAAACGGGTACTTTCTATAGTCCCTTTTGTGTCCAGCGATGGTAGTGAGGGGCCATTTACATTCAACACGGACACAGGCTCTTAATTGAGGATGCCTCGTACCTAGGATCCTCCTACCTGGCCAAAGTCCAGGTGCATCTGAGTGAGAGGCTTCTTCCCGAGGGTCCACTTTGCGGCTGCCTGTGGGGCTGGGGCTGGGAAACGGCATGAGGCAGTGTTCCTGGCAGAGGGTCCAAGCACTGATTCCTCTATGCCGTCCACATCGGAAAGGGGAGCAGCAGTATCCTCCTGCCTGGTACCAACAAGCTGCATTCTCCTCGCATCCCTTGATGGAAACTGTTCTCAATACGCGCTAGAACATATACAATGTATCCTCTACCATGCATGTAATGCTGAAAAGGTGGAAGGGGTGGATGCAGTGTTGATGGCAATGAAGCAGCACTGTGTTTTGCGGCGCTCCCGTACGTTGAAAGCACTCAGTGATCAGCGCAGAAAGGAGACCGGCAGAGTGAGGGGAGATTGCTATTGTGTTTGCGCCAATTCTTGGAACTCAGGCCTGGTGCTGCATCAGTTGTTTTGCCTGGGTACCGGCAGATGCACCCAAAACACTTGAATGGGACGTGCCTGTGAGGCAGCACTTCCTGCAGCGGTCCATATGACGTTGCTTGCCTTCTCCTCTTCCATCCAGGCACAAACTCTTTAATAAGCGGTCCTGCTTTCCGCTTCACTGCTTCCTGTGCCTGTGAGCCGGGCATCGATCACATCAGGCCCCTTCACACATTCACACGATGTGCATGTCGGAGTGAATGGCAGATGAAGCGACAGCACTTTGTCTGGGGAGCTCACTGTTCTGTCCGGGCATGTTGCAGCAACGGGACTTGGTTGTTCCCACAAATTTTCGTCGGCCATCGCAGTGCGATAAAATCCTTAATTTGAGAGTCCTAAGATCAGCATTCAAGATTGTCGCGGCCTCTGCAATTCAAGCACTTTTAGTGACAGACCGCCAGGCTGGAAGTTAGGAATCGAGCACCTAGCTGCAATCGATTCTTCCACATCCACGTCCGGAATCTGACAAGTCCATTCACATTGAACTTTTCCCAGACATCATGACGAATGCATCAGACACCGCAAAGACGGTGTTTAAAGTCGCGGGGGGTCTAGTGGGGACTGCTCTGCTTGTCTGGCCGCTAGCTATCTGGTGAGTCTGATGCGCAAGCTATTTCAATCAAAGTTTACATCACTTGCCATAATAACAAGCCTCACGGATACCATTCACAGCATGCTCATTTCCGTGCACCGTGCCACTTACTCGTCTGCCTGACGAAGCAATTGCTCGCAGGCTGGAGGTGAGGAAGTGTGAAAGGCCCAAATACAAGCAGCTGCTGACGCTGGGCAATCTAACCAGGTGTCTTTCGCAATGAAACCAAGCTCAGCCAGGCCTCACTCCCCTCAAAACCATTGTCAATGGCCTATTCAGTTCTCTAATGAGAGGCGCAATCTGATTCTCCATGCTAGCCTTACATCCAGAAGCGGTGATGTTTGATATCTGCGCCAAAATGACTCAAAGTTCTGTTGTATACCATGGCTGCCCCTGCTGAGCCACAGAGGGGAGGTGATGGCGTGCCATCAGTGTTGGGCATGCTGTGATGTGCAGGTCCTTTTACGACAGAGCTCTGGCGATCGACGTGCGGGAGTACGACCCTTACACAATCGCTGAGGTCGTGGTCACAGCAGACTCCATGAAAGACGCAAACAGTGAGGGGTTCCGCAAGGTGACCTCCAAATTCTAAAGAGGATGTGCACTGTAGTCAAGCGATGTACAGAATGGACATAAGATGGCCGTCATTCACTTTCAGGATGGGTCGATTTGAATACCAGGTACTGTCTCATCTAAAATAGCACACAATGGAAAAGGGGTAGGGAGACATGCTTTCCTTGATTAGTCTCATTACATCTTCAGCGAAGCCCATGCACTTCAAGAAGCAATTTGACTCGGAAAATTTTGTTGGCAGCACTCACCAAGCACGTCTCCCCTCTTGCCAGCTCCCTTTACTTCTCCATAATTTACAGAATTCCTCGGATGGCAAGGCAAAGGCACAAGCCTTATAATTGATGATCAAACTTTTCAAGCATAAGCTCTTACGGGAAGTCTTTACTTTCCCCCTCTCCTAACCTTATTCCTGCATGTGGAAACATGTGATGTATATTGCACATACCTGCATGAGGGACCGTCGTTTCCCCCTGTCAGGGTTTCATCAGGAAGTTTTTCTGTGCCTGCACAGCTTTGTTGAAGCCTGGACCTGCCCTGCAGACTGCTGGAGTCATCTTTGGCAATCTCAAGCAGGACATGTTGGCCATGACATTGCTGCACCCTGAGATTTTGAAGTCTCCATTTCCCCTGCAGATTGCTGGATTCATCTTTGGAGGAAATGTCAAGCAGGACATGATAGCCATGACATTGCAGCACTTTCCTTTTTAAAAAGTCTCCATTTTTCCCGCATACTGCTGGATTCATCTTTGGAGGCAATGTCAAGCAGGACAAGATAGCCATGACATCGCCGGTGCAACAAGAAAACAATTGTTATGTCCGTTGCACATATTCTCATGCGTCAGGTCCCACTGTAGGGGGACATCAGGGGCTTTCCTGGGACTTGCTCTCTGGGTTTTGATTTCAATGTTTCCCTGCAGATTGCTGGATTCATATTTGGAGGCAATATCAAGCAGGACAAGATAGCCATGACATCGCCGGTGCAGACGGAGGCCGACGGGCAGCACCAGAACGGAGAGCAGAGCGAAAAGATTGCGATGACCTCACCCGTCACGAGCGAGGTGCTGCAGGGAGGAAAGTGAGTTCACAACCATCTGATCCCCCTTTCTTTGTATCTCCAGCCTCAAGCCATGGCGTCCATAATCCGTCTCCTCTGCACGTACAAGGGTTCTTGAGACTGGGGAAATGACATCCAATCCCTATTTTTTGAGCAGAAAATATTGTGGCTTTTCCCCATCTGCTTTGCTACAAGGCACGTGTACCCTCATCTGTCGCGCACACCAGGGAATAAGGCTGTGGTATGTGGATTTTTGCTGATCTCAGCAGAAGGCCCAGAGAAATGCATGCCTTTTTCCTCCCAAAATCGGCAACATAGTTGAGAGAACCATACAGATTTACTCTGTGGGGCATTGCATAAAAATGTCTGTTATTTGGCCACCTCACCGAGAGCCCTCCTGCATACACAGTCTTCGGCATCAACATGCGCCATGACTGCAACACTGGCTGTAGTGCTTGAACTGTAGCTGTTGTGCAGATACAAAGTGGCATTTGTGATGCCCTCCAAGTACAAATCCAGTGCCGACCTTCCCAAGCCCAAAAATGCCCAGGTCACCCTCAAGGATGTACCCTCGCACACCCTCGCAGCCATTTCATGGAGGTGAGACCACTCGCAGGGTGTATTGCAATTGGGTTTGTTGAGTCCTGCAAGGAGGATTCAAAACACCTTTGGGGTGGTCTAAATCTCATGTGGAGTTTCAGACTAACTACTGCATTTTTAAATCCACAAGGGGATCCACAGATTGTTTTGGATTTGCTGCTGATTGATGAGATGGACCTACAAACAGAGAAAGCAATTCTATTCTGGACCTTGTGAAGCCTGATGAATTGCACTCCCACAGGACAGCGCTTGGAATCTGCCTCTCTGGAATTCAACGAGACATCTTGAACTGCTTGGAGAGCACTTCACACAGGACCAATCTCCCTGATTTTTCCTTCACAGGCTTTCTCCTCTCATGCCTCAAGGCGCTAGATATCAAATCAGGTGTTCAATCATCAAGTTGTTTTATTGATTGGTATCTGCAGGGGCTACCCAACGCCAAGTGAGTCGGTGGTGAGAGCCAAGGAGGAGCAGCTGCGGGAGGCCCTTAAGGGGGCAGGAATCGAGGTGGCAGACAATGCCCTCACGAAGGTGAATGCACCGAAAGTTTCCAGAATCACCAGCTCTGCTTAGGAAGTTCGAGACATGCATGTGGAACGTGCAGTCCATTCGTTGCCATTGATGGTGCAGCAAAGGACGCTCTCTTTTCACCAAGACGTCGGGGCGCTGGGGGAGGGGGCTTCACAGAGAGACTTTTTCTTCTTCGCTTTGTGTCACATCCAAGAAACTTTGAACCCCCGAGGGACAGTTCTGATTCCCTTTGAAGGTGTCAGTTGCTCGGAGGAACATGCAGACATCAGTGCCCTTGCTTGCAGGTGTACCAGTACTGGCCTCCCTTTGCGCCGGGCCCAATCAAGGAGTACGATGTCCTGTTGCCAGTGAAGAGCCACACCGTGCCCTCTGGCTTCCAGGATATCGATAAGGCCGCCTGAAGCCGTGTGGGGATCCTGTGCTTTGTATCCATTGTATATTGAGTCAGAGGGTGCACAACAAGCTGGCGTTTGTAGGGCGGTACAATACACATTAGTGTATTGCTGCTCGTTGTATATGATTCGTGAAGGGTACGAAAGTGCAGATCTGCCCGAGGTGTTTGTGCCTGGATGTGTGTATTGATTATTTATTGACACATTCAGCTGGTTGCCTGCTGTGGCCTCCTTGAAGACGCATTCGCAAGCAAACTGTGGCTGACTCTGCCTCTGAGCCTGTGTAGTAAGCCAGAAAGTCTACACAAGCCAGAGCTGAAGTTGGCAAATTGACCACACCAGGAAGTTAGTGTGTTCAGCTGCTTGCTTTCAAAGCAAAATAGCTGAGATTCAATGCAACCAAAAGCTGGCTGCAATCACAGGGACATAAGACCTGCCGTGTACACTGCTTATAAATGAAAAAGAAGATGATCATCAGCTCCACACTGCACCCTAAACCCAACTGCAGCAGAATGACTGTGTTTGTGTATCTTAATGCGGATGCTCGTTGAATGGATGTCAATCCCGAGGATCGGACTCATACGTCAGCGATTCTCATCGACGCTAAGCGATTTGCACGTCAAATCTGGAACAAAATTAGCCGTAGCCCTCTCAGGGGGAGCTGATAGCGTGGCACTGCTTGCCTTAGCAACTAGCTGGGCGACAGCAGGTAAATCATCACAATTTCGTCCTGATACTCTTGCTTTCCCACAGCTGCACCAACATCTTACCTCGTTAAGACCCTCACCTGGCTTTTCTCTCGCATATCAGAAGCAAAGTGGATATCCTGGAGGGTGCCGTCTGGGCAATTTCCTGCCTTGCTATGCAATGACATTTTCTGCAGTTAAGAGCAGTAAACCAACAGGCGAGCTGTCGAACATTCTTGCCTTGGTGGTGGATCACAACCTGCGGGAGGACAGTGCACAGGAGGCGGCTCATGCATGTGCCATTGCAGGTACTTCACACCTTCTGAGACTTCACCTCACTTGCATAGGCAATTTCGCTTCAGTCTAACTTAGTTCCTTAGAATGTGCCTGCCGGTGACAGAACGAAGCGTTTTGCTCAATCTGGCTTTTGGTGGTCCTTGGAGTATTGGGAATAGGATCAGAGGAGCCTTGTTTGCGAGTTGGTTTGGGGTGGAAGAGGAGGGAATTGGATGATGGTCATTTGGGATGCTCCATCCCTGTGGTCGCTTTTGAATACGAAAACCTGCTGCGATTGACTTCACCAGATGATCGACAGGTACTGAGAGGGTGGCAGAAACCAATCAAAGCTTCTCTTGTACTCAGACATGACAAGCAGTCAATGAGTTCCAACCTGTGGTCTTGAAGCCAGAGCTGGTCGCGTGTCCACAGAGAAGCTGGGAGCTGAGGCCAGATTGTTCACATTGGAGCGGAGCGAGGAGTGGCCCCCCAGGAACAGCAGGCACCTCCTGAGCGCAGCCCGGAAGGTGAGGTATGAGCGTCTGGTGCGTGCTTGCCTGCAAGGGGGAGTCCATCACCTTCTCACAGGCCACCATGCAGGTACTGTCACATTCCTACTTTGCAATAAATCTTTTTAAGTGCAGACTCTCGACATCTAATGCACTCTCCTGACAAGATGGGCGAAGAGGGAGGGAAGGGGGATTGGAGGTAGGCGCGATGGGTGGGGGGGGGGGGGGGGGTGTGCCTGCAAGGGGGCGTTACCCATCTGCTCACAGGCCACCATGCAGGTGTCTCCATGCTCCTGCTTCGACATTGATACCTCATTTGGAGAGACTCCAGGCGTCATGTGTAATGATCTGAAATGATGGGTGAAGTGGCAGGGAAAGGGGAT
>QAXI01000395.1:305988-317501 GCA_004335615.1 Chloroidium sp. JM
CCCCCCCTCCCCGTCATGATTAAAATGCAGAACCAAATGGTGAAACTCATTTCATCTGCTTTGCATGTCATTTGCAAGATAAGGCAGCATCTCAATTGCCCCATCAAAGATTGTGTCATTTGCTTGCGCCACAATCAGCCAATAATACAGGTGCTTGCCAATGACTGCATTGGTCATTTCACAACATCATCTTGCCATCCTGATTGAGAAAGCTATTGAGTGTGCACATTTGTCAGCGTTGGGTTTTTAGATTAACTGTCATAGAGTGTCAGTAAGGGGTAGAGAGAAGTGACTTGAGAAGCTGCCACAGGGCATGTCAGAGAGCCGAGAGCCGGCTACAGAGCAAAGCAGACAGGCTATTCCAGGCAATGATTGACCCTGCAGAGAAGGACAGCACACGCGATGTCTCAGGAAGGGTAAGCTTACACCTCCCACTGGAAGCCAGCAGGGGTTCTCCCTATGGTCAACAACATATACAGGCCCTCAGGACCCTCAAAATTGCAGATGAGAAACCCATGGATGTATAGAACCCTTGCAAAGCTACGAACCAAGGACCAGGACCTTGATCCCGGAGGCCTCAATTTGAGCACGGTCACATGTCCGCTTTGCAGTCAGCCGATAGACTTACCATGGGTTTTACGGCTACTGCTCCTTACTTTTGAAGCAGCTGTCTGTGTTGTGCACTTGTCATAATCTAAGCCTGATTGCGAATCAGAATGGCGATCCTGGTAGAGTAAAACAAGGTCCTGGTGTTTGTGTGCATTGTCATGGAGATTGCTGTTGTGTTCCTCTCAATATGATGGGAGATGGGGTTGCAAGCTGCATTTCTGCCCTTTGAGAATCCAATTTGGCATGCAGATCACCAGGGTCTCACTAGCCCTCATGAAGGACCAGGAGCGCAGTGTTGCTTTGCGAGCGCTCTCTAAGCTTCTGCAGGCAACTTTCTGTACTCGTAGTATGAAATAAACACACTTTGATACTTATTGCAGAGCGTTCATTTATTCAGGTGCCTGAGTGAAGAGGGGCCCACAGGCCGGATTCATTTTCATACCTCCTTCCATGGTCATGGGGCTTCTGCAAATATCATTATCACCCCACTCCCCCCCCACATTTTTCGATGTAAGCTACATCAGGAGTAAGAAAAGAATGCACCATCCTTGCAGGTGCTGCAACCTCCCACTCTCTTTGAGCTTACACCCCACTTCCATCCCCCCTTCTTTTGCCCTCACCAATTTTCATAGTATCTTTTCATTCTCTTTTCCCCCGGATTTGGATTTGGCCCCTTTGGAAGGCCTCGAACCTTTCCTGAGCTGAAAGCAGGTGTGAACAATGGGAGATTTGCACCCTGGTATTGCTGACTCCTGACGGTTTGCAGACTTGCTTTACCAGTCTCTGCAGGTGTCCTTGCAGCAAAGAGATGGGAAACACTTGACATGTGGCTGCAGGTGTGCAAGTGATGAAAGCGGCACCACAAGAAGCTTGGGAGCTCCAGCCGCTCAGGACAACATGACGAAGGGAACACAAAGGGAGAGCAATGAAACATTCCTGCAGGAGAGCGCTCATCACGGCCTTACAGAAGATCTGTTGCGGCTTTCTCGGTATCTGCCTGCATCCACCTGTTATGATTTACATTCTATTCATGTCGGATTAAATTCTTAACGCATTCATGGGCAAATCTCCTTCCCCCCCCCCCCCCCCCCCCCTACCCAATACGTTTGCAAGAAACCACAACCAACGAAGCTTAATTTGGGCGGGAAGGCGATTCCTGCGCCTGCCCTGGCAACGAGTAGAGCCGTGCGTACTGGCAATAATTGCAGAGACACGATCTTCAGAGTTGCAACACCAAGAGCCAAGCAATCCAGGTGGTTTGCAGGGTGATCGAGAGTATGCGCCACCGACTGCCAGCCTCCTCAGGCTGTGGAACATGGTGAAGGAGGGGCGGCTGCAGACTTCGGCAGGGAGAATGCCCAAGCATGTCAGCCTGAATGGCTGCCTGCTGGTTCCATGCCCCAGCAGCAAGGGCATGGTGGTCAGTGCAACGAACAAACTGCTGGATTGATGTGGATATGAAGGCTTGCAAGGAACATTCAGCAGCTTGGACCTTCTAGCAAGGCGGGTGTCCGCTTCTCAAGTACAGCCATATGACACCTATCATGCAGCCTGAGGACCTTTTTAGCCTCTCCATGCTTCAAGAGAACAGTGAGGTGGCCTATGAAATATTTTGTAGACCCAGGGATTGAAGCTCCTGAGTGCGCATCAAAGAATCCGACAAAGTTCAGAGGTATCGGATGGGAGAATCAGGGTGTGCAATCAGCTGCTCTGCAAAGATTTTTAACGAGGTCTGAAGGAGATCATGATACTTCGTGGATGTGATTGACATACCCAGCTCTGACCGAGTCTGACAATGTGAGACTGAAATGCTGTCAGCGGTGAGATGTCCAACCACATTCCCATGAACAGATTGGTATCATTCCTCTGCATCCCATCTCTAAAACATGCAATAGTCTGCACTGGTTCATGCTGTAAATGCAGGGCCTGAGATTCCAATTGTCAGAAACAACTTCATTGCTGATTATCCAGGAAGGTCGCTTAGGGCAAAATCCGCCAAATATGTATTTAATAGAAAGCAGTCATCGTTTGTTACTTAATAAAAGACGACTGCTTTCGTCAATCAGAGACTATCTATCCTCTATCAGAAATGAAACACATTTTCACTCTACTGTATAACAGGATACGTAAGCATCATCCTACCCCATTCATTATCTATGATTGAAGTTGACTGAATTTATCTATCAGAGACTATATATCAGAGAGACTATATATCAGAGACTATCTAACATCTAACAGACAATGAAATGACATGCTCACCACATCAGTTGCGCAGCAGTGAATGATCATAACCCTGGGGAGTCTGGACACAGATCCTCAGCTTCAATTAGTCCTTGAAGTTCGCAATTGCCAAAAAAGCAGTCCTATTTCTTGACTAAAAAAAGGAATGCGACCATATCTTTGGTATCTCAGAAAGACTGGAAACGGCAAAAATGATTGGAGACTGCAATTTAAAATCAAGAATCTATGTCGGCCAGTAGGTCAAATTCACGGACCCAAATGCGACCATATATTCTGTGAATTCCATGGAAGGACTGGAAATGAAAAAAATGATTGCCAATTGCAATCTGTGAATGATAACAAAGAAATTGGATGCCACACACACGTAAAAGACTATACTATCATGACAAAATTTGACACAAATCTGCTACTGGAGCAGCCATGATCGCCACACAAGCAATCGTGACACGATCGACAGCACAGAATATCATGGACAAGGAATGTCTCATCAAGGGAAAGAAACGTGGAGTGAAGTGGCTACGCAAGGGCTGACAATCGAGATCCAAATGCTGCATTGCCATGCATTATTCAGTAACAGCTCAAGAAACTTAGCAAAGGAGCCACAGAATGGAATTCACACTCACTGCGTTTCCTATCCATCCTAACATTTTCCCAGCTTTTCACTGCTGTGTGCTGTTGCGTTCCCAAAGCATCCTCTGGGCTCCCAGAGGAGAAGAGCAGCTCTCTTGTTAAGAAGCAAGGAGGGCCTACGCTGTCGGTGAAGCGATGGGGTGGCAAAGGGCGATTGGGTAGCAGAAGTTCAATTTGTCTGAAGCACGTGTGACACAGACGTTATCAGCTTCGCAGTCGTGGCTGTTCCTGCACGTTCTGCCCGGCTCCTGGGTGACTAACACCGTCTGCAGCCACAATTATTTTCAATATGAGCATGCCAGAGCTGAGCGTATGATCCTGTATACACACCTCAGTATGGTTACAACACTCACATCTGGAAATGATAATTTTCTGACTGCTAGAGCTAGTTTGAATGCGGCTGGCAAAAATCAAAGTTGGTGGGAGAGGCATGATACTCTCTTCCATCAGACAGTCAGAACAGCTCTGTAGAAGAAGAGTGGCCTGAACATGTGTGGGGCTACTTCAGCCAGGCAATGCAGTCTCAATTGTACATCCATGCATATGCCTACAGACGCAGCCATGCAGAATCCAGGATGATCTTGCAGTCAAAAAATTAGGATAGCTCCCCGACCTATCTGATTAGCTTGACCGCTGAGAGAAGGCACCGAATAGCCAAAAAATCAGAGACCTATAAATGGGTTCAGATGCTGGGCTTGCAGCCTCACCTGGCCTTCAGCTATCAGCGCACACGTGTTTTTCGCTATGAGCTTCCTGTTTGCAAAGCATCTGGCCAGCGCCTGTGTGTTGCCGCACTCCACTGCTCCTGCAAAACGCAATCCGGCTCGACAGCCTTTCCAGAATATGTCTGTGAATGCATCGTCGTGATCTTCAAACCTTTCCTCCTTGCTGTCAATTGTCCACCTTTCAAACACTGAAACTCGATCCGAAGATCTCTTGAGCACTGCTAGGAATAATACATCCAAGACCTTCCACTTGGCAAATGGCACAGCTTGGTGCAGCCTTCTATGCCCGACCTCCAGTAGTCAGAACAATGCAGCAATACATATGAGGCAGAGCGCGCTGATGATCATGGGCAATAAGGCTGATGCTGACCTGAGGGCAGGGGCTTCTCGTTCGCTTGCGTGGCTGCACAAAAACGCAACCAATTGAGCGTATAAATGATCTGCACAGTCTACTCATCCCTCTGCATCTCCTGTCTGTCAGTAATGAACGTTCTTGGGAGGGGAGAATGCAACCATCTATGAAGCAACAGCAAAAGACTTTACGGTCTCAATGAGAAACTGATACCCCTCCTGCTTTGCGATTGGTTAGAGAGAATTACTGGCCTTCTGTTTGCCTATTGCTCAAGAGGGATGATTCATGCTATCAACAATCTGTAGGGCATTTTGCTTGGCTCAGTCGCGTAGCTGATCTGGATTGCTGATGCCTGTTATATGACCAAATAATGATTGAGGTTGCGGCGTCAAATGGCAATGATTGATACGTCCACTGATGGAATAAGTTCATATTTCGTGGTGGGAGGTTTTTCGCCAGCAGGAGTAGAGATAAGCCATGCTTGGACCATTGTAGCCTCATCCCTCACGTGCACTGCAGAGATTCTGAATGCTCAATTTACAAATACTCCTCCTTGCATGCGCTCAAAAAAGCTCTCAGGAAGTTTAAAGATCGAACTCCGTTTCAATCGAATCCAAAATTAGCTGATTACTCGGGGAATCAGGAAAGCGCTCCCTGAGAGCCCTTCACAGTTCTCTCCGAGAAAATTTGGGAGCTGGTTCACCTCCGACGTCGACAACGGCATTGGCTCTTGTGCTGGCAAGCTGTACGCCAATGCCGGGTGTTGCTGTCGACTGTGGTGTCGTTGCAGCGAAGAAGGCCAGCAGCAGAGACTGAAGGCATGCAGGCGACCTCATTCCTTCTACCGGCTTCTCTGAGTGTAAACACAACCCACGGCTGAGATTTACGAATGCTTTACGAAACTATGAGGTTTGGATTTAATCCAATGATTGGGGAGGGAGAGTTGGGGAGGGAGAGTTGGGGAGGGAGAGTTGGGAAGTTTGAGATGAATTGATTGAATTTATATCAAGCAATGGTATTCATGGTGAACTTTCCGAATGAATTTGCTTTCACGTGCAAATTTTTCGGCTTCGCGAAAATCGTTGGACTCCAAGTGATGGTTTCATTCTTGATTGAGTATGGCAGCATAAAATGATCCATACTGCGCGGTAATTTTGAGAAGGTGTTAAGCGAGTAATTTGTCGCAGCCACAAGAGACTAGATCAAGAATTGTAGGATGAGGCCTTCTTGCGATTGAATCTCAGTACAGCGACCAAAGAAATCACATGAGCCACACTCTCAGTGCATGGCTGTCTTGGGGGCTTGTGCTGATTATCTTGCAGGAACGGGGAAAACCAATGTGCAATACTGACGGCAGTGTTTCCCTTGATATCTCTGCATTGACACTGCCACTGAATGTGCTGCAGCTTGCCTCTTCAATCAAAAGCCAGAAGCTTGAGCGAGACATGCATGTATCCTCGGCCAGATTATGTCATTCCCCAGCATGCAGACTGCTGTTTGCCACGGAGAGCTGTGTGAGCAGCATTGCCTTAAGCTTGCAGACTTCTCCAATTTATCAAAAATTGTCAGGATGGGATTCAGTGGCTCGCATAATCAGGGAATGTACATGAGTGAGCAATTCAGGGCATGTACATGAAAGAGCAATTTCAAGAAAGTAACGTATGGCAAACAGACCTCAAATACTTGGTCAACAGACATAAAGGTTCATGGGTGTTCATAACGTATTCATACACATCATTTCATCTCAATCTCAGTTCAACTCAGCTGCGGCACTTCTCAGAGGGGATTGACAATGTTGGAAGGCTGCGGTCTGAGGTCCAGCCCTTTCTGAAACCCTGGTCATCTGCAAGATGAGCATCAGATCAGCAGCGCAATACAAAGGGCTTGTCTTGGCTTGGCTCGAGAGTCAGATGCCAGGAGAATACAGCGCCTTGCGTGTCCCTGACTGAAAGAAGGTGACCAGACAGAAGCGTCAATCAACCTTGGGTATAAACTATGCCTCTCGATTGCCTGCTGCCGGACACCGTTTCCCCCTTCCAGACTCTCCAGCGCATTTGCAGTCCATCATGGAATGTTGCATGATTTCCCACCATCAACCAGGATGAGACTGGGATGGCACCTGATTTGCTTGCTAACGTCCTTTCCTCCTCTTCCCCCACATGCTTCTCCTGCAATCCATTGATGCAGAAATTTCTAGCACAGCTGAACCTGGACAAGCTTCCTGACATTGCCACCATGTCTGCCCAGTCACACGTCCAGATTCATGCCCACGGGTGTCACATTGCCCAGGTCAAATTGATAGATTGCTATCATCATGGAAAAGATAGGGTGAGGGGTGGGGGCTTGCCTGAAGTTTGCGAAAGAGCGATAGCATGGAGGGGTAGTCAACGTAATCCTTGAAGGGCGAGGCATCTGGGTCCCTGCCTGGCAATCCGGCAGATTTTTTGTCTGCACATGTTTGAAACTTCCTTGACCTGATGTTGTACGCTAAAGTCAAATTTTGCCGAAAGGTTCTCACCTTTTAAAATATTCACTGAATTTCAATGCTTCTTTCATTGCATATGGTACAATCATGCGCTGCGACCACCGCTGAGGTCAAAATTGTCCACCAGACCAGCTTTTGTCGATCGTACAATCGACAAATGCTTGCCTGAGGAAGCCCAGCACTGAATGGCTTGATGGTTTCCCTCTGTAACAGCTGCACAGCGATCCACTTTCATTCCTGCAGGTCCTGATAGCATGCAACATGCAAGCATGGAGCGGGCATGAGGAGTGTGCCTGCACTGGAGGGCGATCGTTGTTCCAGCTGTAGCAAAGCCAGTGTGGGGACGCTGTGCAGGCGGGCATGCAGGGTCTTGAAGGCGGTGCTCTGTGGGAGCAGCATCAGCAGTCCGTACATGCTCCTGCAAGCGCTTCATATTGATCTGTTTGCGAGGGTTTGCAAGGCTTGCCTATCTCCGACGCAGATACCCCTGTTCCGTTATGCAGGTGGTTTTTTAAGGCTGTTGTGAGAGCTGGTTTCTCGACTGGCCCTGCGAAATCAAATCAAATTTGTGTGTGAAATATGAGCTGTCTGTACATGCTCCTGCAAGCCCTGTGGTTCCCAAATCGATACTTTCATGTGGAATGACGGTCTATTTCGTGAGAAGTACTGACCGCTACAGGGAAAACATATCTTTGGTAAAAGAATGTCTCATTTCCAAAGGTGGACACCATGAGTGGCATCCCAGCAGCGAACAGCCATGCAGTTGCGCATTCTGAAGCCGCCAATCAGCCAAAATAAGGACTCAAAATTGGCGGAAGGTGAGAGATGAAAAGTTGAGGGGTTTACTGGGAGTGAAGGGATGAGGTGGAGGGAGTGGGCGGAAGCGGGGAAGACCTGAGCAATGAAGGGTAGCGAGAGGGTTGCAGCAAGTGCAGGCGCATGGATGTGAAGACCGGCGTCTCCAGTATCTGGACCAGCCTGTCAATCTGGACGAGGGTTTCGATCCCCATGCGCACGTCTTGGAACACCCCTATGAGGTTGCTCGCGTGATCATACGCCTACACAAAGATGGAACCCTGAGCAGTGATTTGGCTACAACCTTCATCTGCTTTGTGCGAATGATGTGAATAAACAGGTTCAGGCGGGAGCGTACAGGGGCAAGGATGCATGCAATTTTCATTCGCAATTGGATTCACAGCCTCCTTCTTTACCCCATCTTTTGGCCCACCCTTTCTTGTGCCCACCAACGCATCGGCTTGGTTAATTTAGGTTGATTCAGGGGAGAAGAACAGGCCCCTACCTGTGCAAGGAAGCAGAGACTGAGGGCCGCTCCAGCACTGTGGCTCCATGACTTGTATAGCGCCTCAAACACTTTGGCGCCCCTCTTTGTGTCCCCCTCCCCCGCCAATTGCCTCCTCACCTCTCTCACCTACGTCACACTTGCAGTGAGTCTTTGCTTGAAATTGTGTGGAATGGTAGGGTCAATTCTGCAGGAGATCTCCATAAGCTTAATGTGAGTCTTTGCTTAAGGCTGTCTGGGATCGTTGGATCAGTGCAAGGAGATATATTCGGAGATGGATGAAACAGCTGATTATACCATGAGTAGGGTTTGATCAAGTAGCATCAAAAGGCATCCTCTGATACATGGAAGCCCTACAAGTTGAAACATTAGATTATGCGCCCGTCCCCTGTGCACCTCTGCATCCTCCCCTGTCGTGCCCTGATCCTCAACCCAGAATTGAACTTTCAAGTCGTTTCAGCTGAAGAGGTGGCCCAAATCCCAAGTTCCAATCACAGTCACTCAGATCTCTGTCCTTTCCAACCTCTATGCCTTCCAGATTTTGCTCGATGTAACAATTCCTTGAATTCACTTACAGGCCAGCTTGGCCAAATTTGCCCTCATAACATCTCACCTCTGGAGCAGTGAGCAGGATGAGGTTGAGGGCCTGCACCATGCTGGCTGCAAATTGCAGATCCGTCTCATTCTCAAGGCTGGCAGAGAGGGCACTGAAAACCTGCAATGTAATGTGATCAAAGAGCAACTTTTGCGGATATTCCATCCCCAGTATACTCTCTTCGTAATTGAAGAGGATGAACTGGGGGGAAGAGGGGAGAGGGGGGTTTGCTTTTGCAGCATATGATATCATGATTGGACCTATTTGTAGAAAGACTGGAATAATGATCAGATTCTAGGTACAACGTATGGGTACAACTCAGGATATTTTTCCTCAAGAGCGAACCTCAATCACATGTATTTTGAGGCATGTCTGGGCTGGCCCAATTGCTTGGATTATTTTAGCAGAGATCTTGCGAGAGAATCAAATCTCCTGGGAATTCTATCTCTCTGGCAAAGAGTTGTGGCTCAGTTGCCGAGGAAGGAATGAGGGCTCATCTCATGTGAATGAGCCTGGGAATGACAGACCGTGCGAAGGGGTCACCTTCTCGCCTCCAAGAAATTCCGCCAAATTGCGCACCACGAGGCTTCCCCTCCTTGCCAGGAGTCTGCTTCCCGCCTGGCCCCTGAATCTGCGCACATGTCTAGACTTGGCAGGGGAAGATCTCTCATCTGCATCCAATCAGCCTAACACAGCGTATTCTCCTCTTCCCACCCAGAACTCTGTGTGGTGTTGAACAAGCCATTGCCAATCGGCTAAAAAAGATCCAGAGAGATAGATGGGGACTAGGCTCTGGCCATCTGGAGATGCATGCTGATATTTCCACTTTTCAAAGTGACGATGCATTGCCAACCAGCCATTTACAAACAGGACCAAAGAAAGGAAGGAGCCATTGCCAGGGACTTACAGAAAGAGAAGGGAAGAGGTTTGTTCAGTGCAGTTTGGGTCCAGAGGTCACGATCGAGTGCCAGGCAGCAGACTTGTCTGATGCCTGAGCATCTTGTTCACTGAAAAGTGGAATTGTCCAGAAGACGATGTACGTGTGTCGATCATTCACATTGCTCTATGCTTTTGAGCCGGTGGAAAAGTGCATAAAGAGGGTACATCTCGTACGCCTCACACTGGTGCATTCGTTTCTCTTCTTTGCAACCAGGCAAGCAGAATAGAATGGGGCCGGGGGCCCGGGCAGAAGGGGGGAAAGGGGGGGTGCGAGGGGGCAAAGAGGGGGTTGGTGTATTTCGAAAGCGGGGTTCCACCTGTCAAGCAGCATGTGCATCAGATGCCTGAACCGGTCCTCATCCTCCGCAATGGAGGCCTGCACATGGAGGGACTCTACCACCACTCGCTCCGAGGAGGCACTCAGCGCATCCAGTAGCGCCGGCAGCAGCATGTCCAGGCTCTCCATCACCTGCCATGCAAATTCCTCCCGCTCGAATAGTGAAGCGGTTGATTTTAAAGCATCCAGCAGCGCTGGCAGAGCCAACGGCGGCATGTCCAGAAGCTGTCTAACAAAGAGAGATTTGCGGGGCTGCCCACAAGCTCACTGTAGCTTGCAAAGCTGATGTGGACATGTCCAGACTTTCCATCAATCATCGACTTTGTCCTGTTGCTGAGAGTGATTCTGTTGGCTGCATTTTCTTTTCAGTGCCTCATGACATGACTGACTTGGCCCAATGCCTTACTTTTCACACATTCCTGGCCAGGGACAGGAGTGAAACATGCAGAATGGCTGTTTTTACAAAAACTCCTGTCATGTCTCAATCTCTTGAAAACCATCAAAATCTTTGTCTCCATTTTGAGATCTATTGCTCTATTCCTTTCTTTCAGAATTGCGGATTGTTCATGGACCTGGACTTGGCCAACAAGGCGGTCATTCATTTGATTGAAAAATAATGAGTTGTTTTGTTTTCCAATAAGGTGGTTGTTGTTGTTGCCATAAGCATTTCCGTTCCCTTAAGAGATGTGACATACTCACCCTGGATCTCAGACTGGCCAGCAAGGCAGGCATCCAATTTTCAAATTTTCTGTGTCTTTTTTTTTCCAAAATGGTGTGGCAGCTGGATCTGGCCAGCAGAGCAATTCACCGTTTTCCCTGTCTTGCCAATAGCCATAGCCTTTTCAAACAGAGGCAGAAGACTCACTGTGGAGCTCCACGTGGCCAGCAAGGCTATCATCCAATTCTGGAAAATTCTTGTGCCATTTATTTTCCCAGAAAGGTGCAGAGCACTCACCGTGGATCTGGACTTGGCAAGCAGGGCAGTCATCCAGTGCAGGGCTGCCAAGCGGGTTGCCTCTCGCTCGCTCCCCATCTCTGCGCTTGTCACTGCAAGGACCTGCAGCATAGCAAGGGTATCTCACTGAACCGATTCATGTATTTGCCGAGCACCATACGCTGATTGGATGGGGTTTGAAACATGTCTCATTTGATCTCGCATGACCTATCTAGAGGGCCACATTCTGCGCCCAGTTAGGCAACCAAAGAGGAATGTAGGATGGAAGTGTGCAGGGACCAGGCTTTGTGTTGAGCACAGCTTTCCCGGACCCCCCCCCCCTCCTCCCCCCCATGCACATCGCTT
>QAXI01000395.1:333938-349348 GCA_004335615.1 Chloroidium sp. JM
GGCTCACTTCGATGAAGCCGTCCACAGAACCAGACACCAGCATCTGTCCGTCGGGCGAGAAGCGCGCGTTTTCTGCGTGACTCTTCTTGCCAAACTTGATGGTGCGGTCGGCGGTGGTGGGGAACTGCTCCACCTCGTCCCTCTGCCCCTGGGCCTGTCCGCGGAAGAGGTCGAAAGCCGTGCCCGGCGGAAGGACTCCCTGGTGCTGCTGCCTGCAAATCAGGGAGAACTCAGCATTTCTCCCTGTAGAAATGTCCAAATTTTTGCAATTCCAATTCTAAGGGATTTTACATACAAGACAGTCAGCTGTCTTGTAGAAGTTTTCCTGCAGGCGTTTTAAGAATCACAAACACTCGTTCACGTCTCCATATCATGTATATGTCCTCTACTTTTGCCTGGCGTCTCTCCCCCTAGTCCTAGCCCATCGAAGGGATCATCGGCCATTTTTTCTGACATTTTTATGGGTTAGGCCTGATGAAACAGTTTCATACAAGAAAGAGGAGAAAGGATGAAGCAGAGGCAGCCGCCACAGAGAAGAGGAGTCACCATTTGAGGGCTTGTCCAATGAGAGCCATTAGACGGCCCGGTGGGACGACCGTGACCTCCTTCGACAGGTTGTGTGCGATCTGGGCCCGCCGCTTCTCCTTCGCCACCCCGGCATACACTTCTCTGCACCAAGCAAAGCTTTTTCAACATGCAAAAGAATGTGATAAAGCCCTGGTAGGTCGACTTTGAGATCAGTCAACATCCTGACCTTCCAAATTCTGGAATTCTGTACCATTGGGGAGGGAATCCAAGTGACCTCAGTTTTGGTTTGGTAGCACACCATCATTGCACAAGGAGAGCCACTTGACATGCTTGTGGGGGCTCGGGGTTTTAAAATTGTCAATCAAGCACGCCTGGGCGTTGCAAGAAGGGGGGCTGCAGGAATGCAAGCATAGGGGTGTGAACAGAATCCACCTGTCATCAGGTAAGTCTGAGGTCTGATATCAGACACACACAGGATCTGACTCACATTAAGGAAGGAGCTGGGAAACGCTCCTCCCCACCTTCTTTGAAAATTGGAATGACAGGGATAAAGGAGCAACAAAGACCAAGGTGAAGTAAATGTTACGCACCAGATGTTGAAGTAGGTCTGGTTGCATAGGCAACCTGCCTTAGCTGTTGGATTTTCTGGGGAAGAGATGGCAAACACCCTCCCGACATGATGTCAAGATAGGCATAACAGCAAATGCTTTAAAGAGGAGGACAGCGATGCAATGCCAAGCACAGGGGTGGTAAGATACCCCACCTGATGTCAAAGTAGGTCTGGTTGCAGAGGCGCTCCAGGCGGAGCAGGCGGTCGGGGTCGTCGCTCCTGAGACGTTGGAAGACGGGCGTCTGACGCAGCATCGCCCGAGCCGTGTCTGTTTCCCTCAACTCAACCATCTCCAATACCACCTGCGCAGGTGATGAGGTTGAAATGGTTGCCATGCATTTCTCCCTTGTAAAGCATCTACAAGAGCTGCCTATCGTTCCTCTCAGAATTTCAAGATCTCATGGGCCGTGAAAGGAAATGCCGCGGCATCGCACGCGCCGCGATTCTTTTTCCGCCTAGCTCAACCATCTCCAACACCACCTGCAGGGAGCACAGGTTACTAGATTGGAGTGTTTGCTGTGCATGCTCAAACCTCCTCCGCTGAAGCTTTCCAAGAGCTGCCTATTTTTCTTTTCAGATACTTGAAGGGGCATGTGACTGCGTCAGAATCGCCTGCGCCGTGTCTTTTTCGCTCAGCTCAACCATCTCCGACACCACCAGCAGAAGTAATTGAATCTGAGAACACCAACTGTGAGATCAAGCAATGCAGCTGCCTTGCTCGCATCACTATCGATTGCTATCAGCTCAGCCATCTCCAACATCATCTGCAGGGATTTGTTGCATTCTGAACATGGTTGCTGAGAGCTTACTTTCTACCATGTATAGTTTCCACAGCTGGAGCGTCTTCACAATTAATCTGTTGCTCCTCTCTAATTTGATTATGGGAGGGTCAAGTCACGCCTGAGCTATTGCGTCGCGAGTCTGAAGGTTTGACGTGGGCTTGCTCCTTTGTGGTGTTGTTCATCTTGCACCATGTAATCAACGAATGTAAAGATTGAAGAGAGTTTGCAGAACCATCCGTCCCATTAAGGCAGAGATGCAGGAGTCAAGAAGGTTGACATTCAGAAAGGGCTGCAATCATCCTGCAGATGTGGCTACCAAGCACATGTTCAGACTTGCAATCGCTGCTTGGAACGGCCACACTGAGCCCTCTGTTCTTGTCGCTCTTGGACTGAACCCCAAGAGCGACAATTAATCACATCTGCTGAAGACAACACGGGGCCACTGATAAAATAGCGCTGACTGGCCATGCCCCAGCATTGACTAAGGAGAATCCCTCATTTGGTTAGGATCCCTCATTTGGGCAGGTGAGGAAGCGCAAACCTGCTCATACAGCTCCTCGACTTTCTTGCGCGGCAGTTTGAGTTGTGCGACCACTGGCAGAACCAGGTCCCACCTGCCGCTGTTGATGTCTGCGATGAAAGCCTCCAGATTGTCAACCGTGTTCAGCGCCACTGCACACTCATTCTGCAAGAAAGGAGAGAAAGATGAGGTGGAAACAGATAACTGGAATTAAGAAAAGGTATTTCAATTTTTTTTCTTAGTCTACTTTCGCTCAATCTGCAGGAGGTTATCAATGGTAAACATCACATGGCATTGCTGCCGCCCATACTTTCTTCCGCTGTTTGATATGGTCAGAGCACTGAGGCGATATTCTGCCACAAGGCAAAACACCAGCAACACAAATTGGAGACCAACAGGGCATGTTTTGTTATTTCACCGTCCATCCTTGTTTTCTCCCATGCTCTCATGCTGGTGTAGATCTGAAGGCTATTTCCCTTCAAAATCAAAGGAACCAGCAAAAGCTGCTTCTGTGCACAACCTGCTCAATTTTGCAACAAGTGAACAGCTGGGTAAGACGTATTTGGGACTGTAAATCCAGAGGCGGTGGGAGAGACTACCTGTAGTGTGTTCAAGGACTCTGTCAGGGAGTGCTCCTTGCAGAACTGGAGGATGATCTTGATGACACTGCATCCAAGAACACAGCCTCAGCAAGGACTTCCTGTGGCTTTTGAGAGGAGTTTTGCATGCATGCAGTAACACACCCGAATATGAAATGGTACGTACTCGGTAGATTCAATGTCCAGCGACATTGATAAGCACTCTGATAGAGCTCCTTCGCCTCACAACTGCGGCTTTAGTGCCAAGAATTCTAGATCATGGTGAAGGTCCGAATACTCTTTGCGACGCGTAGTTCTTTCCCTTCGTCAATTGTGTGAATGTCGTATGTAAAAAACACGAATGTCATGTGACAATTTCGCGTTGCTGATACGTTGGACACCTTGGACAGCCTCTCTGCCCTTGCCATCAGAGACCTCATACATCGTCTCAATTGAAAGTTATCTTGATTGCGTATCGCCGTAAGAAGTGCTCGAAAAGCCCCGTGATTGCAGATCAGCTCATTGTCTGAATCATTGCTACCCTGCATCCCAACCTGCTGCAGGACCCAGCGAGAACAGCACTCACAATTTCAAGCTTCTCGCAAGCTTGGACTATTTCTATAAGGAGGTATTCCGCCAATCTGCCATTTCTTGCACCAGAGATTGCTAACACCCGGCACCAGCACAGAAAGATGTTGACTGTCACGAAACTTCCACCAGAAGCAGAAAGGGGAGCATACCATCTCCGACCTGAAGAATAGCCACGGGTCAATGTGTACTATGTCTCTTGCTCAGAATTATACCATTGAAAAGCTAACCTCCTTGTTGGCCTGGTATTCTGAAAAGACGACCCTCACTTCATGAGGATGCAGGGGGGATTGGGGAAATTATGAGAAGTCCTTTTGGTGCCTGAGTAAGAAGAACGCGGTGGCAACAGAATCTAGAGCAAAGAGGGAACATGAGGAAATTCCATGGATTCCCATTTCAGCATTCACATGGAAGCATGGACAAGTGTTTGCTGCAGGTTTTCGCAGGGGAGGGGGGGATGATCGAGGTGATCTTGAACGATCGCCTGGGCAAGAAGGTGCGAGTTAAGTGCAACGAGGACGACACTGTTGGCGACCTGAAAAAGCTAGTGGCCGCTCAGGTGAATCGGCTGCCCACTCTCATGCCTAGCGGCTATCATATCTCATGTTTCCAATTGTGCTGGATGCTTGATGGCTGTTGTATTCAGAAACCGACATTAATGTCGTGGTTTCTGTAATTTTATTGATCATTGCCAATCAAGAGGCTTGGCCGTGTCATACATAATCGATTTATGTGTACAATCTCGTTAGCTTGATGGATGTTCTCAATTCGTCAGCTGCCCAAGAGGCTGACCTCTCAAAGAAAGCATGATTCCTATATTTCATTTTCTTCTGTTGCCTGCAAGTTCCCTTTGAGGATGCTCTCCTGGAGGGTATCCTCTTTGATCAACTACGATGGAGTCCATTGATTGATATCAAACTCTTGGATTTTTCCTTGATTTTGAAAGAATACCTCTTAGAGGATCAACATTGACGGGAGTCCATTGTTTGAATTTTTTTGGATGTTGGTCTCTGGGAATTAGTTCTCGATGTGAAAGAACCTAACATTGTTGATGGCCCCGCAGACAGGCACGCGACCAGAGACAATTTGCATCCAAGAATGGTACGCCATCCGCAAGGACAACATCTGGAAATTTTCCTTGATGCGAGGGTTTCTGATGATGTTCATGGCCCCGCAGACAGGCACGCGGCCAGAGAAGATCCGCATCCAAAAGTGGTACACAATCTACAAGGACCACATCACACTGGCTGACTACGAGATCAAGGAGGGCATGTCGCTGGAGCTGTATTACAATTGAAGACGGCCAATGACATCTCCACTGGCTACTGAGTATCTTGATTTGCTGACGCCAAATTGTAGCTTACCAAGTCGCCACTCAGGGTTGCAGCACTTCGGTGTATGAGCATCTATTACAACTGCTAAGGCATGCTGCACTCACTTTTAAATACCATGACTTTGTGCCTGCTTTGGCATAGTGGGTAATAGCGAAGACACGAGTTTTGCATAGATTGATGTTTGGAATAATAACAGATCATCTGCAAGCAAGGGAAGCACAGCCTCCAGTAACACTCGAATCTCCTGGGAGAGGCCAAGGATGTGAAAATATTGCTTTTACTCCTGCCCTGCACCTTGCAAACAATCCAAGCTATGAAGGGTCATAGCCCACTTTCTGAGTTGACGTTATTGAGACATGCCAAAGCTGCTGGCGGCTTCGCAAGAAATATGCTGGATACAATACGACAGCATGGTTGTGGGGTGACTGATCGTGCCAGAGAATGGCAAATCTACGATCAACATCTGGACACTCTAGCAGCGTGTAAGGCCCAAAAGAAGGGTGAAGTTTCAGAAGAGTGAATGTTTTCTAGACCAATTCTGGTCATATTGCTCAGAGGAATGCTTTGCGTCTCTCATTTCAGAGAATTGTATGCAAGTCACATGTTTGGTCTAGTCTGTATTTTCATACCTCCTTTCACACATTTGGCGGGGTCACTAATCCAATCACTACAAGCACTTTCTACTACACTAGCTAAAGTGAGATACACAGTGCCTCGAGGCAGTCCGTGAAGTGTGGCCTTCCTCCAGGGCTGTTAGCAAACACCACACTCTTCACATCAGAGAAATTCAGGGAGCGCTGTCTGATCGTGAAGCTGATGAGCTTTCTAATACTGTCGAGATTCACTACATTACAGTGCCAATCACGAAACTGTCATGGCGGTATCAAAAGCTGTCTTTGGCTTTCCTGAGGGCAGCAAGGACTTCCACAGGGTCCGACTTCCCCGCGAATTTTTTCATTGCTGCAGTGTCTATCCGCAGGAAGGGATTGATCAGCTTCTCCTCCTGCACACCATTCCCAGTTGCTGTATTCTTCTTCTATTCTACTGGCTTGGCAATTGCATGACTTCCTGCCAAGTCTTGGGGCAAAGAGTGTACAAAAAGGCAATCAATCGCAGGAGCGGATAATTTTGTGAGTGCTAAAGGCTAGATCCCATAGTCGGATTTAAACAAAAGGGGAAGAGACGGAAGTACCTGAATTTTGCTCGGCACCGTGTAGGCACCCTTGGAATCCTGACGCTTGGTCCACTCAATTTTGTCCTCAACATCAATGTTCTCTGGATCTACAAACAACACACCTTTCAAGGCAACCTTACATTCACATGAGAATTTATCTCAGTGCAATTTTTGCATCCAGCCAACAAATGGAAAGGCAGAAGCTCACCAACATGTTTAGCAAATTTGAGGTTGCCTGCGGTATAGTTGTGTCCCACATAGCATTCCGTGGCCCCAGGCAGCTTCAACAACTTTTCAAGGGCGTTGTATGCATCCTTGGGGGTACCTTCGAAGAACCTGCATTTTTGACACCAATGCGAATATCATCAATTGTATGATTTAGAATGCGGAGTGTGTTTTGCTTAATAAGACATGTGTCAGCTCTCAAATGTCAATGCTTGAGAAAAAGCACTTCCTGCTTGCAATTGCCGCTGCAATTGATAAGTAGATAAGCACAGACCACTGGACTGTCAGTGGTGGAAATTCGTGATTTGGAATTCATGGGCCATGGCAACATTCTACTCATCAACTCCTCCACCCTTTCCCCAAAAACCCACACTCTGCTCGCAAATTGCAGGACATGACGAGCAGGAATTTGTATGTACATCTGGATTGTCCAGACTTGAGGATGTTGGTTCATGAGGTGCGGGTCCCAGGATTTTTTGGATGATCAGGTGAAGGGATGAATGGTCAGCCGGGGTGCTTGCAGGGCAAGAAGGGGAAGGGTACCTTCCACAGCCGGCAACAAACAGGGTGTCACCAGTGAAAACAAGGTCATCGTAGCCTGCGGCTTTGCAAAGGTAGCAGATGTGGCCCATGGTGTGGCTGCACAAGAGAAATTCAGATGTTAATCCAAGTTTTTCACATTTTTATTCAAGATTGATCTTCAAGATTTTCCTTAAAATACATAAGAAAATTGATGACGAATTAAATGTGATGATTTGAGAGAAGGAATGATTTGATTTGAAGGGCAGTGGGGCTGAGGTCAAGAGCCTCACAGGGATATTTGAATGCACTCATTGTCAATTCTTTAGTTGAGTTGTATTCCTGAATTGAAGAATTAGTTTGAAGGTGAAGAAAGAAGGAGGAGGGGGGGGGGGGGGTTTTCTGTGGGCAAGGGCCTTCCAAGGGCTCTACAATGCACTTCGTCTTGAGATCCTGGGAATCGAACCTCTTCAGCTTTCACGGAAACTTCTTTCACATGCATGAAGCACTGCAAAGCCTGCAGACTTGGGTTATTGTCAACCCTCCGACATGGAAAAGTTGAAGGGGGTCAGGGAATGAGGTGGAGGTGCTCACAAGGGCGTTTCAATGCACTCCACATTGATTTCGTGGTATTCAAACTTCTCGCCGTCTTTTACTGTCCTGGTGGCGCCTTGTACATTATCGTTCGCGCCCCCAATCACCTGGATTCCTTTCACCAGCTTTTTTATCTTGTCGTTGCCCCCAGCATGGTCCCTGCAGAATTGAAAGGATTGGGAGACGCTGCCACTTCACTCCCTGCCGTTCAAGGGGGCTTCTGCCCTTTGTTTCCCAGCTTTTTGATTTTGTCGTTGGCCCCAGCATGATCCCTGAAGAATTGAAAGGATTGGGAGACGCTGCTACATGACTTCATGGTATTGTGTCCAAGGAGATTTCTCCTATCTTATCCCCCAACCTTTTTATCTCTGGATCCCCTTCACCAGCTTTTTGATCTTGTCGTTGCCCCCAGCATGGTCCCTGCAGAATGAAACGATTTGGATACGCCGCTCCTTCACTCCCTGCCGTTGCGTGTTCAAGGAGGTTTCTGAGATTTTTCTTCCAGGTTTTTGATCTGGTTGTTGACCCCAACATTATCCCTGCAATACTGAACGATTAATCCATATTGGGACATGCTACTACCTGACTTCCTAGTACTGTGTCAAAGGAGGTTTGTGCAATATTCTGGGCTTGTTTATCTTGGATGCCTGCAGCCTGGCCTGAGAAGTATTATGCTGCAAATTCACTTCCTGCTGTTGATTTCAAGGAATTTCTGCTTCTCCCCCCGGGGGGCATGGAGGAGGGCAACTCCAGTTTCAATAAAGATGGATGTACACTCTCCCTTGTCAAATGCTGATGTACATTTGTGTATGTGATTGTAATTGGCCGATGACAGTGAAATTTTGCACATCCTTCTTCAAGCGTATTCTTTGCTTCTCCTTAACGCCCGAAGGACGAGCTGGCAAAAGCATTCCTGAGAGGAGACTTGCTTGCTTGAATGCGGTATGCTGCATGGCTCAGTTTTGCTTAAGAGCCAGTTCTCTTTCATGGCCATAAGTGGAAAGCATTCGACTGCAAACGAAATGCAATTCACAGCAAGTGAATCTCCGTTCACGGATTGATGGAGTGGATTGACAATGGGACAAACTAAAGGCAGAGAATCTGAGAATGCGCTTCTGTGGAAGACGAGAATTGACAACCATTTCATCGAGTATCATGCAAACAAGGAGCTCACCAGTGCTTGTGTGTGGTGAGGACTGTGTCAATGGTGACACCCTCCTTTTCCGCTGCTGCCAGAAGTTTCTCTGGCTCTGCTGGGTCCACAGCAGCAGCTTTGCCGGAATTGCTCACCAATCTGCATAAAATACGGAATGAGTTTTGAATGATCAATACTCTCACCCCTCCCATATCAAAGCTGCAGATGGACCTTCTAGCTGGCAGACGCATCACTCCTAGGCTTCTGTCTGGGTTCTGTTTTTGCGGTTATGAACTTGCACAAGGGCAGCAATTGAGGCAGTGCTCAAAGAGTGAGATTTCCTCTATGATGTGCACAGTTTGCCCAGATTCTTGATGATGAATAAAGCCTTCTCCTCTTTTAAGCTATGGAATACTGGAGATATGTGCTTTGAGTGTCATGGTTTAGCACCTAAAATTACAAGCAGTATTTGCAAAGGCCGAGCGCGCTCACAAGTAGGCGTAATTCTTAGAGTCTCCCAGCACCGGTACAGTCACAACCCTCATCTTCCGATGCTCTCCTGCAGGCGAAGCCATCGATTGTGCTCGAAAGGCGCAGCATGCATGTCGCACGTTCCGCATGCATATATAGGACGAGCTGTGATCGATGAGCACAATGCAGTACAGGTGCCTTTCTTTCTCCAATAGACTCATCAGTGACCACCTCACCAGAGGTTGATTACTGTTCAAGCCGACGAGCGTAATAACCTCCGAGGTTTGATGGAGTCTTTGAAGATCTGGAAGAGACGACGCGCGCTAGACGAGGAGGAAGCCCCAAAAATTTACGAAGAAATCGTATAGTAGCCTTTGAATGTGATTGCTTTATCTGGCGTATTAGACACGCCCTGGCACTAGTAAAACTCCTCTCCTGAGCATTGATAGTTGCCCTGTTGGGTGTTCTAGGGCCCCTATGGAGTTCGCAGTCACTTGCAAGGCCTTTTAGCATTCAGCAACTCCAATCACCCAAACTACCCAACAATCCTGAATGCCATGTGAACGCAGGCCCTGTCATAGCAGGTGAATCCCCCGGGAGCGTTTTTGAAGGGGGATCTGGCAACTTTGTTCCAGCACAGGCAGCTGCAACCATTGACAGCAGAACCTGTATGGAGAGCCTGTTCAAACCAAATCCAGGAGCCTGTGATAACTGTGCAGCCCACTGCACCTATCCCACCACCACAGCCAACACTGAAAACCAGTGCATCTCCCAGAAGGACATCACAAGTCGTGGTGAGCGAGGGAGTGGTGCATTTGCCAGAGCAAGCTATAATTGCAGCTCAAGTAAAACTGTGCAGCAAGGCAAGGATGATAGAAAACACAAAGCAAGGCAGCACCCCAGCTGAGATTGCAGTATACGCAGAAGGCATGGCAAAAGCAGCAAAGTTCAAGAGACTAGCAGTGAAGGCAGCCACCCAAGCGTCTCGTGACAAGCAGCTCTTAGAATTTGAGAGCTTTTTGCTGCAGTATACTGAGAGAGACTTGCAGACCTATATTCCTAGTGATTTTGAGGCTTACTTTGCTGGCCAGTGGGTTGAGCAGCACGGCAAAAATTACAATTTGCCCAGCGACAGCAGTGTAGACACGCTCATATCCAACATCAGCATTGAAACTAGCTTGCTGGGCAGAGATGGGAGGTGGCTGCCCCAATTTGGTCAAGGTAGTATTCTATTCTATTTATGTTATGTGTTGTTGTATGTGAAGTGGAAATACTTGACATCGAGTAACGGAGCTGCCTTGCCAGCAAATTCATGTCTTGCAGGCAATCCAATGCTGAGCAGCAGCATCAATCAGCTAAGGAAAGGGCATCACAAGACAAACAAGGAGCAGCATGTCAGTGCAGTTGCTGCAAAGCCATGGACCCGGCTGGATGTGGCAACAGCAGTGGCACACATAGAGGAAACCTTAAAGAATGCCCAAGGAATGCAGGCCCTTCTACTGCACAGGGATGCAACTATCCTCTGCCTGCTGTGGGAGACACACTGCAGGGGTGACAATGCTGGCAAGTACCGGCTGTCCAACCTGATTGACAAAGAAGGTGAGCCAGCCATCAAGCGCAAATCTAAGAACCAGAGACTCTTAATTAATGCTACAATGGGCCTGCACCAAGAATTCCCTGATCCATCACCTTGCACCCAGTGGCATACTACTGCAGGTAATCCAGCCTGGCCAAGCATATACCCCACTCTATCCTGGGAGGAGAGCAGCCCTTTGTTCCTAGTGCCAGACAGCACAAAAACTGGTGCAAAAGACGGCCCAATGGAAGCCTTGTTCACTGGCGACGACCTGTGCTGCATCACACGGCTGCACCGCTTGGGAGTGGCCTACCACACAGCTGGATTCCAGTTGACCAACTTTATCACCCGCCCCCAGACTGCTGACGGTGAGAAACCAAGCAGAAAAAGAAAGGAAGCCAAAAACAGGCAGAAAGGGCACCCTGTCCTGTGGCAGCCAAATGGCAATTTCATACATAAAATGCTGTAATACATTGGAAGAATACTAGCAGATTGATGTGCAGGACGAAGCTTCAAGGAAGAACCCTACAGCTCGTCGGCAATTGGGCATATGGTGAAAGCCCGCCTGGCTCAGGCAGGTGTATACAACGGACAGACAACCCATGGGAGCCGCCGTGGACGCATGCAGCATGACCTCCATAACGAAGGAATCCCCTTGAAAGAAGTCATGAGGAGAGCCCAGATTCGCACTGAGTCCGTTGGTCAGCGGTACGTGGATCGGCATGCTCACATGAGCTTCATTGAGTAAAATGTGCACAGTGGCCTGAGCCAACTAGCAGCACAGTGGATGCTAAATCTAGAGTTGTAATCTGAAGCAGAACCGTGCACGCTTAGAAAGGCTGTGACTGAAAGATAGCTGAGGTAGCTGGGAAATGAGGTGTTGTATGTGCCTGTTGAAGTGCGAAATGAGGTATATTGCAAGAAAGGAGCTGTGTGCAGGGATGCCAATGCGGGCACATGCATTGAGAAATGACGGATTTAGGCATCATCTGATAGAAAATTCCCTTGTGATTTTCCATTGCTCAACTAATCAGCGAACTACGCAAACAACACTAGTAAAGCACGCAAATGCAAGTGAAACGATGGCAAGCGCATGTATTGTGGCACATTTCGTCCTAGCACAACTGCATTACTGCCTGAAATTGATTGCGTTGCTACCACAGGCAGCCTAGCCAACAGGGGAGTCCATGCCCTCACTCCTGATGGCACTATTACGATAGCATTCAATTTGGAATGAAGCAGGTAGTGCAATGCTTCTGCCACAAGGTAAAACGGCGGAAAAATCCACAGCAGTATATGTGGCTGATCCACAGGCTGTGTCCAATCCTGGTGAAAAGCATTCACCCCTGCAGACCCTGGACAGGCATACATGGTATAGTACTGTGCAGCTTTATGCTCACCAGGTCCAGGGCCTGCAAACACATCCAACGTGGGGAAACCCCAGCAAATACCGTAGCTGGGAAACCTAACTACCGTAGCAGCACTGAGCCGGGTTTGACATACCCTATTGAAGCAATCTTGAGTGAGCACTATCTGGGAGTCATCCACTACTCTAGACATGGCATCCGCCGTCTGGATTTGCAGATGTTGCCGGGACAGCCATCTAAATTCGACTTGGACATCATGAAGGGCTGCTAGCTCATATACCCTCTTGACCTCCGGCAAGATGAGACCTACACCTTTCATTGCTCTAAGACAATGAATTGCTGCTTGGTTGTCTCCCAGATAAATCAAAAGCGTGCCTGAAAGGGAATGACCCACTTGGTGAAGAACAGTCTCCAAGCAAATCCTAGCACATTTTACTTCTCGCAGCGTTGAGGAGAAGTTGTTGCTGTGCATCAGCGAGAGTTCTGCCTCACTAAATGGTTGCCAAATATAATTCGGGAGCAAGGATGTGTGACCCCCATAAGCAATCTCTGAAACGTCCCCCGCCACAAAATGCAGCCGACCAGGGCTTGTCCAAGTTTTGCCTCGCAACAGAGGCACCTGGTCTTTCCAGAACAGCAAATCAGAGAGGGCAAATTCCAGTGGTGCTTGCCCCTGAATGAGGGGATCATCCCAGCGTCCACCTACAATAGCAAGAAATAGCAAGCGCGAGTACAGCGGAGCCATGTGCACGGCTTGTCGCAAAGACAATAGAACCCCAGCAATGTTGGCAATCATGCGGGGTGTCAATCTGCCCGCCTCTGCGGCTGACAATGCACCATCCACCAAAATGCGCAGGTATTCTTTCTTGTCAGCTGGTACCCGGAATTGCAGCTTTGGCAAGTCAACAATCAAGCCTAAAAATCTACCTTCCTGGCAGGGGTCTAGCTGACACTTGGGAATTGAGAGGAAAAATCCTAATGCCGTGAAAAGCGTGCAGATCACCAATGTTTTAGAGCGAGCCTGGGCTTTGTCACTGAAAAAGAAACAAGTGTCATCAATGTAGAAGATCAAACGCTGGCCTGCCAGTCTCAGCGGGCGATACACTTCAGTCATCAATTGCGTGTAAACCTGGGGTGCAGATGCGACGCCAAATGGCAGCACTCTAAAGCAGTAGTACTGTCCCCCAAACTGCATGCCCAGGTAAGTGTAGGTTTCTGGATGCATCAGAATCTGGTGATAGCCTGACTTGAAATCAGTGAGCAGCATGAAATCCTGGCTGGCAGCCAAATTGGTGACATCCCCCAATTTTTCATATGCAAAGCTGCGATACCTGATGAAAAGATTAATGTACCTTGGATCCAAAACCAATCGCAGCTTGCCCAACCGATTCTTGACCACACCCAGGCCATTGACAACTGTAGGGGGAGAATCGGCTGTCCATTTTTGAATGGCACCTACCGCCAAAAGCTGTTGCATCTCGTCTGAAACAAATTCTATGTTCTCATCTACAGAAGCTCGATTAGGAAAGTGAACTCTGCTGGGCTTTGATCCTTGTAAGCAGGGCTCAACATTGTGTGACCCCACAACTGAAGAGAGAAGCTGCCTGACCGAGCGAATTCTCTTCTGAAAGCGAGGATGCATGCGTTGAACGTGCGACAGCACAGGCACCCAATCAAACGAGACCCCCTGGCTGAGCCACCGTAAAATCTCCTCACAGCTCCTGGTGAATGCGCCAAAAGCTGTAAAATATCTACTGAAAAGTTGAGCACGAGATGAAATAAAGCCTGCCACAAATTGATTGGGCTGCAAAAGCTGGTTCTCCAATTTCTCAATCCAAGCTTGAGGCGGTAAAGCCGCAAGTGTAGCACCATCAGCACAAGCCGAAAATTGATGAGGAGAGATCAAACGACCTAAAACTCGCTCTAATAGCAAAGATGCCTCCTGAACACCAGCAGCCGGTGGCCCCCGGAAAAGAACCGCCGGCAAACCCCTAAGCTGAGGCTTCTCTAGAAATGGTTGCTGATCTAATTCATCTAGAGCATCATCTAAGAGATGCAAGGGTGTGTAGTCTTCTCCACTAAGGCCCGGTCCTGGAGGCCACGGCAGTGCTGGCTGTGGTGGGCAGACTGCCCGAGGCGGAGACCCCGGCGGGGGAGGCGGTGGTGGCGGGATGGGGTGCCGCCAAGGTAGCGGCCCATTGCTCAGGGGTCCAACCATGGGATTGCATGTACTTACAGCTGGGGAAAGAGCAGCGCCCCTCAGTGTAGAATTTAATGCAAAACCCCGCTGGGTAGGCGGCACGCCTCTGAGTACCGTAACCCCCAGCAGCAGAGTTAGCAGAGCGCAAACCCTGTGCCCGCAGAGCAGGCGCTGTTGTCGTTGCAATAGAAGGCGGTGCCGGCTGTGCCAGGATAAGAGTGTGAGCTCTGTCAAGCAGAGCGATCTTGAAAGTGTTGTAGTCTTCCATGAGATAGCTCAGCAGATTTGGATGGGGCGCCGGCACTGGGGTGTCCCTTGCAGCCATAACCACATTCCTTTGTCTGTCGACCATGGATAGCAGCACATGCCGGGTGCGGTGGTCCAAGCCTTGCACAATGATAACAACCTCCCCAAGGCAGCCTGTCAACTGCAAGCGCAGTTGCCAATGAATAGGCAACAATAAAAGTGCCAGCGGGACTGTGTGGAGCATGAGATGAGGCTGAATTGAGCATTTGTAACAAAAGAGGATGGAGCCAAAGAAAGCAATACTATATATGTGTATGTTCTAAGATGTAAAGTGCAGTGAAGCAGATACCTGACTGACATGGTAACATGCTGGGAAGCCGTCTGCCAACTCAGTGTATGTGGAGGCATCTGTCATGAGCGTGCTGCACCTTGCACTAAGATCAGGTGACTGAACACCAGAGCCCTGAAGATCTGTGAGCAGACCCCTGAGTGCTTCAGAACAGGCAAGCTGTGCATCACGCCTGTCAAGGCTGTGCAGCAGGCCATGAATGCGAACTCTGTCAGCAGCAAAAGACTGTGTGCCAGTCCTGCGCCTGCTCTGATGGCGTTCCTACAATGTTGAGCACGTCAGCCCGTGCATGCTGACCTTGTTGTGCGCCTAATCATGCCAGCGTATCAAGCATCCTGGAATGCAAGAAACTGAGCAATAGATGAACAAGCACCAGCGATATTGACATGCAGCCAATATAGCAGAGCAATTTGTAACCAGCATCAGGCAGGTGTAGCCTACAAAGCAACGGTGAATAAAATGGCAGTGATAAAGCAAGCCAGAAGGGGGCGGTACTAGGAGCCTTAGCCCATTGCTGTGATAAAATACATCAGCACTATACAGGTGAAGGTGGTTCTGTGAAACATGGATTAATAGACAGTTTTTTTTTTTTTTTTTTTTTTTTTTTTTTTTTA
>QAXI01000395.1:355048-379353 GCA_004335615.1 Chloroidium sp. JM
GGGGGGGGGGGGGGGGGGATCGATGCAGCCAGAGCTACATGCTCCGTGTACATGCCAATTGTAGGGTATTCCAGAGCTCGGCACGAGGACGTGACCTTCCACTTCACAAATCCCGCAGACTGACTCCTAGTGCCTTGCCAGGCCCGATGCACCACCAGAGCATGATGATGAGGCAGCCACCAGCCCAGAAGCGGGGAAGCGGTGAAGCGGTGTCTTGGTGGGCAAGTATGATACAGCTGCGGACCTTGCTTGGAGGCTCGAGGCAGGTGGCCCAAAGAAGTGGGAGGATGCGGAAGAGGAGACACCAGACTTCATGGAGCCCGAGCTGCTCGATTCTCTTTCAGGCAAGAATTGCCACCCATTCCTGGCACAGTCTGTTGGAGTTTGCTATTTTTTGCCCTGAGCAAAAATGATCGCCATTCAGGACAGCTCTGAGACCTAGCACTCACCTCCGAAACTTTGAATATGCTGTCATGAGTCTGAGGACGCGTAAGCACTTCAGGCAGCATGACCCGACATCCAGCAGCGTCCCTGCTGTGATGTTAAACCATAATTGTGACTCCTTTTACCACTGCCAACACCCTCATCATGCAGTGTCCTGTAGAATTGAAACACTCATGCTCATGCCCAGCAAAAGGGCAGCAAGCTTGTGACATTCTTTGGTTCATACTCCAGCTGATGAGGACCCAATTCTGGAAGCGATGCTAGGAGGACTGGCAGCAACAACGCCCTCTGCGGCAGCAGAAGCAGGCACTGGCTCTGGTGCAGCCTCTTGCTATACTTTCACATTGTGGCACCTTGATGCATTTGATTCAGCAACTAGATCCTATCTTTGCTGTCTAGAATCTCCTCTCAAAGTGCTTCGTCGTCAAAGTGAACAGTCCCTAGGGAATTCATTGCAGTATGCCAGAATCTTGAAGCTGATGTGGTTTCCAGCAAGACACAAATTCAGAAGAACATGCAGCCTGTCATCCTGTTCATTGCAATGGGCAGTGCTTGGAAGCTAGATAGTCCCTGCATGTGACTCTGCCCTGAGCCATGCACTGCCACAAGCCGTTCAGACATGCAATTCCTAAAGTGTGCTCATGCAGGCAGTGTATTGGTCCAGGATCCCATGCCTTCCTTGAGCTTCCAGGATCTCCCAGAGGCTGAGCTGGACAGCCTGTTCTGCTGCCCGATATCACTGGTGGGTTTTTCAAACCCTCACCTTCAATTGCCAGGCTTGGTTGGGTCAATTAGGAGATGATTTTTAAGCAGTACATGAAGCATATAAAAACAGGTGCCCAAAAGCGGAGGCGGGCGATCTTACTCAATAAAGGTATGTGCCAGTTGATATGGGCTTTAAAAGAGCTTTAGGTGACTCTTCCATGCAGGAGCTGGGGGGTTCGTAAGGCAGCATGAGTCTTTGAGTACACCTATCCTTAAACAAGGCCAACACTGTTGGCAGTAATCACATTGCCAGTGTGGCAGGAGGGAGGATTGATTGTTTGGGAAGGAAGATACATGGCCTGAATAGATTTGACCAATACAGGAGGTGATGACAGACCCAGTCATGGATTGCGATGGGAACACGTACGAGGTCAGTGTTCTGATTCCGCGACAATTGCCTCTTCAAAATCTCATCAAACGGAGCCATCATCATTCTTTACCATATTATTCGGAGCTTCAGCAAGTTTGCCTTCTGATGATCGCTTGAAGATGCTCACAAGCAGAGCTGATCTCTCTCGAGGAGCAGAAATATGGTTGCCTCCGTTTGTCACATAAGATACACAAATTTAGTCTCACATAATAAGGGGAGATGAGAGGCCGAAACGGTCCATTGCGAGCGTGTCACACCTTTATTCCATATGTAGTCACAACCAGGGCATGTGTTCATGCAGTGGGGCAGTGATCTGTGAGATGGTATTCCATTCTTTCAAGAGCTCTTGATCTGTCAAGCTTATGTGTTGCTGTCCATGCAATTGAACAACCAAGAAAATTCACAATGGCAGTGCTCCTTGCAGAGGACATCCATCCATTACATCGAGCAGTGGTTCAGGAGGAAGGGGGCGGCGGTTTCACCTCTCACCATGAAGCCGCTTGCCTCTGCAAAGCTGGTCCCCAATCCAGTGCTCCAGGAGATGCTGTCCAAGAAAGCCATGCTGGCTGGGGCCAAGGATGGCTTGCCTTAGTTGCGGAGTATGAAGGGCTAGATGGGTTTATCATCTTACGACTTGTGCTCCTGGTCTGATCTCTCTGCAGTGTTAGTAACGCCAACCCGACGTTGGGGTTTTGGGGTTAGCTAGATGATTATTCAGACTGTCCTTTTATTTTAATACGCCACGTCAAGATCAGGTCAAACTCCCAAAAAACGGCAGTTTTTCACAAGTTTCTGTAATACAACGATCAACTAAGCAATACAGTACTTTCGTATACAAGTCACAGCCAATCATGATGCTTACACAGACCCCTCTGAAGCACTTTGCCGTCCTGCCCAAGCCGTCCAAGCGGGCATCCCTGAGGCAGACTGTTCGTATGGCCAAGCTGAACGAGCCTAGCGAGACTTCTTCTGGGCAAGACTCTTATAGCGTAAGCTACTGCTATTCTTAAAAAGTAGTTTGGTTTTCGAAAACTTTCAATGCGCATGCCACGCATCTCAGAATAGATGGTCAGACACGAATTTGTGTTGAGCGTTGGCTCTGTATTTGCAGAAAATTGAGGCTCCCGTGCGGGACACCATCCCGGACGGTGAGCATGCGCCATTCAGCTGTAGACTGAAGCACTGGGCTATGAGTAGCACTTGACCAGCTGTATTGTCATCATATCAATGCTATATTGTCATCACATGCAAAGTGCTACTGTACAGACCATATAAATGCTAAAGTGTAACTACATGCAAGGTGCAACCGAATATGGTCGATCTCAAAATTTCTGCAGGTGGAAAGCCAGTGGAGCAGCGGAACTGGGGCCAGGAGGAGCTCAACCCCGCCCTGAAGGAGGACCAAGCGCTCAAGCCCTTTGATTCTGACATCAGTGCCGCAGACGCCATGCGCTTCGCCGGTGCCATCCCAGAAGGTAAGAGTACCTCTTTCTTGAGAATGGAATGACCTGCAAAGCTGGGCGGTCTCTAACAGTCCGCGAAAAGCTGTAAGGTTGAGGGTAAATCGTTAGGCTTAAAGGAGTAGTTGACCGCATGAAAGCAGAAATGTCTTTCCACAGCAATTTGCCACACCTTCCACTTCTCCAATCATGTTTGCTGGACACGATTGCAATCTAAGAATCAGCAAGTCCGACCAGTGCAACGTGAGTGGCTGGTAAAAGGATTTTTGTTCCTTCCCCCTACTTGAGTCTACCTTGATGATGACAGGCCTAGGATGACTTGGAATGGTGGTCAAGCCCTCTGATCGCCAACCTGTGTTCAACCCCATGACAACAATTGCCCTTACCCCGCAGTTGCCAACAGCCGGCTTGCCATGCTGGGCGTGGTGGCGGCCCTTGTGGCAGAGTTCACCACAGGGCGCAATGTCTTCGAGCAGATCCAGGCGGCCCCTGGACCGATTGCGAGCATCTTCTTCCTCTTCACGCTAGCCACGGCTGTCCCTGTGTTCAAGGGCGTGCCACGGAGGGGTAATGGCGTGTTCACCAGCGACCTTGAACTCGTGCTGGGCCGGGTTGCCATGCTGGGCTTCTTCGGCATCGTCGTCTCAACCTTCTACACCTCGCATGCCCTGTTCTGGGCCTAGATCTTCTAGAAGGTCGGTCTCCTTTGCCTCTATTCCAGCTCTCCATCATGCCTTTCCGCCTTTGTACACACTTCCTGCTCCTGCCAATATCCATGCCTATATCCATGCCTTAGTCCAAACGTCTCCCTGCATCGTCATTCTCTGCATTGTCATTGATTATGGCATGTCTTGGTGCAGGCAGACTCTCCATTCTCAGGGAGAGGTAGAGAAGAGCTTTGCCAAAAGTAAATGTTGAGGCAGGAAAATTGAGAAAAGCTTTTAGGGAGGACAGACATCTGCCAATGAGAATTTCACATGATCCAGTAGGCTTCAGGCTAAGAGGCTGATGCCATTGTACATGTATCACTCGCGCTGTAGAAGAGGTAGATTTATAGACTGAAGTGAAAGTAGGAGTAGGCTGTTAGACAGGAAATGCAATAGGCAGATCCAAAACCGACTGGTTAGATGAGGCAGATCCGAAACCGATAGGTTAGATTAGTTCAGGTAAGAATCAATGAACAAATCCATATACAGTCACCTACCAGTGTAACAAAGTGTTTTTGACCATAATCGAGGGAGGTTTTAATTACAACGTATCCCTTCTCTTCCCTACTGCTCTTTTGTCTCAACACCTGGCAGGATGGAATTTGTAAGAGAAAAAATGTTGGAAGGGTACATCATGGGGGTCTGTCTGTTCCAATTTAGCACAGATCTACAAAGAGAGAAGAGATTGTCACCAATCCAACCACCGATCGATATGCACGAATGGTCAGGAAGGATCAGGTCTGCCTGCTATTCAGCTGATCCTGATATCGCTCCACCTGAGTCTTGCACTTACCTTGACTACCCCTTTCCCCTCCTTTCTGAGCCTATAGCTGTAGCTGCATAACGCCAAAGCCCTCCTAGAAGGCCTCAGGTTCCATATACATATCCCATCCTACAGGAACTTGTGGGCCTATTGGTAGTCCTTGATATCGATTTCCTGTCTCACCAGGTGCAATCTCAGCACAAGATATTCTCCTGTATATAGGTATTCATAACATCTCTTTCTGCCTCATCCTAGTGGCCTGCAGGGGGAGGGGGGGCTCTGGCCCCCTTCCCGTGTGTGTGTAACAGGCGGAAGCAAAATTGAATGCGCCACGTCTCACAGCGAAAATTCAACGACTTGTAAATTCTGTTTGGCGATCTGACCTAACAGTTTTGTCTCACACACAAAGTCTGTTTTGCGCAAATCATCACCATGATGCTCACGCAGACACCACTTAAGCACTTCGCCGTCCTGCCGAAGCCGTCAAAGCGGGCATCCCTGAGGCACACAGTCCGCATGGCCAAGGCGGACGAGCCCAAGGAGACCTCATCAGGGCAGGACTCATACAGCGTGAGTTTGGCGTTGGCCATGTGTCGGCAGATGCGCATGGCATGCACTACAGAAGCGCAATTTGGTAATAGAAGGTGTGCTGAATGATAAATATGGCTTTGCAGAAAATCGAGGCTCCAGTCAGGGACACCATTCCGGACGGTGAGCACGTTACTCTTATTCAAGAATAATGTTAGGAAATATCACCAAGTAGGTTGGAAACCACGTCACTATCTGTCACCAGGGCAATACTGCCAAACCATCTCTGCATTATCTGCAACTGTTCCAATTGCTTCAGGTGGCAAGCCGGTCGCTGAGCGGAACTGGGGCCAAGAGGCCCTCAACCCGGCCCTTAAGAATGACCAAACGCTGAAGCCCCCAGGCTCTGACATCAGCTTTGCAGACGCGATGAGATTTGCTGGTGCCCTCCCAGAAGGTGATTGTCACCAGCCTCACCACTTAGCAGGATTATTGAAGTACCTCAAAATATACCCTCAAAGGAAACATCCTCACATCAATGGTATCTGTTGATCCTCGAAGCCCTGCATATTTCTGGTAGCTTCAGAGAGCATGTTGCTCAAGTTCTCTCTGGGTCAGGCTGGCACAGCCCAGTACTTACTCAGATCTGTGTGCATCTGCTTGTAAGTCATTGAGAGCCCTCGGCATACCAAAAGGCAATCTTCCCGTAGCTTGTTCTGTGGGACCCCATGTATCAGTGGTGAGTCTACATAGTGATTGGAGAAGGGCACCTCCCCTCATCTTGCTTCCGATGCCATGCAGTCGCCAACAGCAGGCTTGCCATGCTGGGTGTCGTTGCTGCCCTCATTGCTGAAGTCAAGACAGGGAAGAACGTGTTTGAGCAATTTGCATCCGCGCCTGTGCCCATTCTCGGAGTCTTCTTTCTGATCACACTCGCCACAGCCATACCGATATTCAGGCAAGCATCCACTAACAATTCTTGTCCAATCTGTAGTTGCTGAGCTTCCTTGTCTCTGCCAGATTAGTTCGTTACCGGCTGATAAGCTGTAGACCATGGCAATATTGCTGCCGGGACTTTGAGAAGAATGGCAACTCCTGCGGCTTGTCTTCTGCTCTCTCAATGGATACCCTCCTTTTCACTACATTCTCCAGTGTTTCAGCAAGCTGCCAGAGGCTTGTATCAGGGCCATTGTCAGGAAATAGGCATAAGGTTGAGAGCTACTCTATACCTGTCACTGCTCCACCCTTTGATGTCTTGCTGCGAAATTAAGCTGGTGCCTTGCAGGGGGGTCCCCCGCCGGGGAAACTGGATCTTCTCATCAGATGCAGAGCTCCTGAACGGGCGTGTGGCCATGATTGGGTTCCTGGGCATTGTGCTCAGCAATTTCTACAACGGGAGCAGTTTCTACTTTTGGTAAATTGTACACATGTTGTGTATGATTTTGGATACCTAGCACTTGTAGAACTCACGTGAGCAGCAGGAAATGAGCAATCAATCTGATTTCCTTGGTAATAGGGTAGGTTCTCAAAGAAGTCGAAAGAATAATATGTAGGAGTGGTGGGAGTTGAGATGCCAAATAGAGATGCAAGTGGACAGATGATCCCCCTAGCGGAAATCCATAATAGAGCGGACCAGAGAAATATAGTCAGATCTGTCTGTGCTGCACACACTGCACCCAGCAACCAACCAAGTGTGATACCTGAGGGCCCTTAGCCCAGTCCCTTTTGCAGAGTAGTCCTGAATGCAGATCCTTCTTCCAAATGCTTGAGGCTTTGAATTTGACAAACACTCTCCAAAATTTCTCGAAAGTCACATTGTGCACCAAAATTCTGAATGTAGGTCCACTCTTGGCAATTCAAATTCAAAAAGAGTATATTATGTACCCGGGTCTGTAACCAAACAGAGTCCAGACCATGACACTTGCAATTTTAAGATCATCCCGCCACAAACGCTCTTACTGTATGCATGCAAGTTGCAGATGCAAATCACATTCAGCATTAAGACCTCCGCTTTCCTTTCAGAGGCACTCAGCCCCATTGCACTACTGTTGTTGCCAGGGTCAGGCATTCCAGCTAACAAGCGACATTAAGATATGTGCTGAGCATGCCACTGAAAATGTACCACCAAACAACCCCATGTGGCAATATTCCTCACAGCATTAAACTAAATAGACAAAGCTCTTTGCGCAATTGCAGATTTGGAAATCATTGGGTGGCATCACGGAGGACACTGAAGCTTTCCGGTGAGAAACCAGCATACAGGTCAGGCCTCCGAGCTCCTAAATCTTTGCAGATGCCCAAGCTTGTCAGGCAAGAAAGCATTGCCAGTGTGTCCAGAACATTCGAAATGAGCTCCAACGATTTGTTGCCAGACATATCTAGTGCCCAAAGCATGGCAATCTTGCCCACCGCCACCGGGATCTGTTTGAAGTAGTTGCCGCAGAGGTCCAAGTCACGGAGGCGGATCAGAGCAGCTGCCATAGAGATGGGCAGGGTGAGAAGACGAGAGCTGCTCAGGTTCAAAAATGTAAGGCATGAAAATGAGCGCATATCTTTGGAGAAGACTCCATCCACTTGCAGCGACAGTGGAGGGGTTATTCGGAGGCAGATTTCCCTGATTAAACTTGGATGGCGCATCACCCTTCTCGATGTCAATTGGTTTTGGGCACCCCTTTGGCGTGAAGCAGCCACAAACGCACACACAAGTCCAGATGCTAAAGACATTAAAAGGCTGGCCATTTGAAAGGTTCAGGACACCAAGACATTATTGGGTTACCAAGCAAGAAACATCGAGAAAAGGGATGCAGATACCTAAAAATTCCGCCAGCTAATTGTCTGGTCTAGGGGGAGGAGCAGTGATGGAGAAGTGATCCCCAAACGTGAAGGGTCTCACCAATGCAACCTTATGGCCCATGAATGGAAGGCCTTCGAGATATTGTGACTGCATGGCAATTCTGCTCATAAGACCCCTAGCACTGCCAATCGATAAATTCTTGAGGCGAGGCAGACTGTAGAGCGGGCTGATGTCCATCTCTTCCCCCAAACCAAGTAAAAACAGCGAAAAAGAAGTGAGCTGCGTGAGTTGGCTGAGATGCTGGGGAAGCCGATTTTCCTGTGTAAGGCAGCAGTCTATGCCGAGCAGCCGCAGATTGCTGCACACATACAAGGCCTGTTCATTGGTCACTGTGGCGCGCTGAGGCCCACAGATGTATGCATGCCCTCATTCAGCAAATGTATGACAGCAATTCACCATGTCAATTGCATTGGCATGAAGGGAAGGGGGTGGGAGGTAATTTAATTTGATGTGATGGAAAGAGCAGGGGCAGTGAGGAAGGACGTATGACTGCCATGTCCTTAGAAAGCCCCCCCACCCCCATCATTACTACATTCTTACTGTATTACCTATTTCTTGCTCGTCCTTGTTCCTAAAGATGCTCGCCCTCCATGAGATGGCTCCTTGCAGCCTTTGAATTGTCCTTACTTGCGAGACAGATGAATGGGTGGAAAGGAGTGCTGACCAGTTCTCTGTCTGAAAGAGTGTGACTAGGACTGCGGGATTTCCTGAGACCCACCTCATTTGAGTGAGGATTGTGACTGGAGGAAGCAGCTCACGGGCACACCAACTGTCGAGGCTTTCAACCCGAAGGTCCAAGGCAAGAGTCCTCATGAGGGCCAATGTGCGCCAGAAGCCGACTATCTCTGTAGGTGAAATCAGTCCCAGTCCAGAGGGAAAATGAAGAGAAATCATCTGCAACAAGCTTAAGGTAAGCTGAGGCAAAGTAAATGTAGGACAAATGCATTTCATGGGTGATGTTCGTGAGGTTAAGTGTTGTGAGCCTCTCTATCACCGTTGTTTATGCCAGCCATGCTGCTGCTGCATGGTTCACATGGGACACCCATAGGATTCGGCAAGGCGCTTACCTGAAGAGATCTCATGCCACACAGGCAGGTCCACGCCGTGGTATTCCCCTCGCTGGAAAAGGGAACGTGGCTCTCGATCTTGAGCGTTCGGATCTGTCCAAAGAGCCCCAAGCTAGGGAGGATGCGGCCAAGCGGGGCCATGCATGTTGAGGATGCTTAGCACTTCCAGATTCGGGCATATGGCAGAGGCTGTGGCGAGCAGCTGAGGTGAAATGCAGTTAGGTCGGTCGGGGTCCTCCCAATCGAACCCGACGTGCAGGCTCTCCAGTCCATGTGCTATCATGCTGAGCCATCGAAATATTGGGGGCCCGACAGGGGGTGAGATGCTCCAGTATTTCAGCAAAGGGGGGTTGTCATGATGCAATCGTAAACACACCCGATTGACCAACGGAATGACGTTGCACCTGCGGCAGAGCAATTTTGTAAACCCCCTGAAGTGTCAGGCTTGCAGATTCCCAAAAGGTGACGGCTGGAATTGCAGAGAACGTCATATCTGCCTGTTCTTTCTTACATCAACAAGATTTGAGGGATGCACGGGCTGGGAGCATCATTATTCTTCTGTCTGCAGGTACACACAGCAGATAGGAATTTCGTCAGAGGGTTGTCGGGCCTACTGATCTCTGTCGGGAATATTGGCCAAGACCCTGACTTTGAGCTCAACGGGCAGGTCAGTCCAAGAAGCCCCCTGCTCCATGCCAGATGAGACCTGCAAAATGGCTATCATTTAATGATACACGTCCTGCGTAGAGCCAACGAAGAAGGAAGCTTCGCTCCTTTTGCTGGAGCTGGAGAATACCTCATATTCAGCTCGAATATCGCGCACCGTCTCTCGGAGAGTGGAGGACAATCGAATACGGAACCTTTGTCGCGTCGAAGATTTGCAGCGCAATAAATTCTTCCTTGCAAGCTGAAGCTTATAGGATCAAAAATTGCCCTCGTTAAGAATCAGAATTGGCATGTGTAGTTTTGCCGGGCTGATCACTTTGAAGGTGGGCCGCGAGAGGGCTTGTGCCAACTTTTTGCTGGATGCCATTCATTTCCACCTGCGTAGATGATCGATGCCATGTGTGCAATACAAATTGCGCTGTGAACTTCTGAAGAACACTGCAAAGCTGCTGAAGTTCCCATTCACTGCCACCGGTACTGCTTTGGTGTATTTGCATCGATTCGCCTACGCCGCAAAGGTCACAAGCGTTGACGTGGTACGCGCCTGAAGCAGATGTGATGATCTGGTGTCATATTTCTCCATAGTCCAAGCGCATGTGCGCTTTGCATGCACGGTATTGCATACTAATGGGACCTTTCCGCAGACACTTGTTGGCGCCTGCCTATTGCTGGCCTCCAAGAGCGAAGAGGTACGCTCAATTCGACTATGCAGCACAGCAGGCTCTCATAGATTTTTAAAGTAGTCTTGAAGAACCGTCAGACTTGATCACAGCAAGCAACAGATACAACGACAACTAGCAGCTTATTTAGCATGTTCTTGGGTTTGTGGTGAATGAGTGTGGTACATTTGCCGTTTTAGCTTTCTGCAGTCTGTCGTGAATCATCCTGAGCTTACCAATGTGTCTGCGCAAGTGCAACTGTAAGTGTGAGACCACGCAGGCTCCTGTGCGGTGCACTGAATTGCTGAATGCCCTCCAAGCCCTCCAGGCAAGTCCATCTCATCAACACCCGAATTGTTCCAACTTCGTTGGGCGAGAGATGCTTTCTGGGGGCTGCATATTCCTTGTGTGGAGCACTTACAAGTAATGATCTTGCCAGGCAAATCCGGACCTTCTGGAACCTGGGAGAAGGGCCACAGGTTTTATCCGGACTTGCAAACATCCTGCATACCTGTTTCTTGGAGGCCTGGAGGTTTTGCGTGTGCAAAGACTGCATGTAGGAGAGAAGTATGGGGATTTGCAGTGCTTGTGTGTATCAACCTATGTGCTTTACCATGTCAATAACAACCCTGATTTCCATTTTGCCTTCAATTTGCGTCGTGGAGACAATCTTAAATGGATATTCTTTTTGCAGGAGTAGGAGGCACCAGTGACGTGCTCGTGGGCATTGCTTATAAGGCTGTCAAGGTGAATTCAAGACTCATTGATGTAATGCTATGTCAGCCTTTGATGCTCAGTTGTGTACATGTGGCCCTTTAAAGGAAAATGAGTTGGTGCACACACACCCCTCCCCCCAACATTCCTGAACTTTACAAAACTGCTTGCAGGAGAAGCTGCTGGTGCAGGAGCAGGCGCTGCTGAGGGAGATAGGGTTCCAGGTCATTGTGGACATAGCGCACCGCTACCTCCTGAACATTGCAAAGTGGGCCTCCATTCTGAAAATAATCCACGAGGCACTGAGAGGGGGAGAAGGTAGGGGCGTAAAGTATGGGTGGCGATAAAGTAAGAGTACCTTTTCAATGCAACATTGCAATGTTGGTCTCTGGGAAGGGAACAAGCAATTCAAGAACCACCACTCCAAAGCTTCATCCTTATGCCAGCAATCTACTTGCCCCTAATATTGGCAAGCAAGCTGACAAATGGATCTGCAAGCTGGTGACGACGCACATAAATTGTTGCCATGATTTTGTTAGAGTTTCTAGATTCAGCAGAGGGGATATCTGGTGATACATCACACTTGGCAGATGGCAAATTAAGTGGAGTGCACTGCCTCTGTAACCTCCTCCAACAAGAGTTGTGCTTGTGCTGTGACACCAATGCCGCTTTGCCTTGCAATGGCTCTGTATGAAGCTGCAGAAGAGGACACCTTTTCTTTCGACATCCCTTTTTTGGGGGGCAAGCACCGAATCGTGACCAACTGGCAAACAAATGAGTGCTGCCTTGCAGGAGCCTGAGAAGTTCCCGGAAGACGATCCAGGTGGCGGTCTTCCTCTGCAACGACTCGTACGTTTACACTGATGTGTGCCTGCACTTCACCGGGGCAGAGATAGCGGCAGGCTGCTTGCAGACCGCCTATGAGCAGGTGGGACTGGGAATATCTTCCTGAAGCTTATGCAAGGCTTGGCATTCTGTGGCGAAGAAACTTGTTCATGTGAAAGCCACTGTGGCGGCGGCAAGCGTTACGAGGAATGAAGATGCCAATTTTTTTGGAAATGAGCAAGAAGGGAGGCTCAGTATGATGCAGTTCACAAAGTATGGCAATCGTTGGATTTTCCAGCGTTTCAGTTCCGAACTGTTCACATGCATTTCAACAGCATCAAGTCCACAAGTACTCAGCTTCTTGTGATGACATACGGAAGTATTACCAGCAGTGTCATATCAAGTTCAATTAAAATAGTGATGACTCTCACTTTCGCCCTTTTGCTAAAAATAAATTTGTCTCATCGGTATATCTTCCAGTAATTATTTGCGTGTCCCACATCTGAATGACAGCAATTAGAGGCCAAGAAAGGAATGAACAGTTGATCACTTGCAGGTCGAGGGGGACTCCTCTGGTTGCAAGGAGGCAATTGCTGCACTGGAAAATTTAAGACTGCCCGCTGGAAAAGTGCAGGCAGTATGTGCAGAACTATCCGCATTGCTGAGCACCTTGGAGCTTCCATCACCCACAATCATCGACATCAGCTGATTGCATTTCACTGCTCTGAAAAGCTAAGTATGCTTCATAATATTGTTGCCGCTGGAGTTGGCAGAGCTTTGAGCAACCTGTGAGGCGCTCGTATGCGGCCAGTGTCTGGTGATAGATGACACCAGAAACCCAGAAAGTCAGGGCTCATGTGGAATTTTGATAGCTTTGAAGAAGCTTAAATGTCTTGAGAACGGCTGGAGAGGAATATTTTTGTGTGCAAATTAGCCCTGGGGAGGTCTGCAATTGGGTGGGATACTAAAAATAGGTGGGAGTACTTTGAGAAGTATGCAAGTGCCATTTGCACGTCATTGATCATCGAGCGTAAAGACACATCTTTCAATGCTTTCAAAACCACATTCCAAGCAAATGCATTCGGATCCTTCACGCCTTTCCTGCATGGCATGCGCGAGTTGCAAACATGGATAGAAGTGCACCATAAGTATACAGTTATAGCGTTCAGTATTTGAACGCATGGACGAGGAAGACGACTACGATGACTTCGGCGATGAGCTGGAAAACGACCTTGCATCGGATGGCGAAGCAGGAGGTGAGTGCAGCCCAGCAGATCGATCATACTTCTGTGCCAAACATAGTGATGCATTTCCCTCGCATATCCAACGTTCCTGGCTTCTTTCAGTACTTCTTGTAAGAACAGAAACAGTACTTTACCTACAAAGTGCTGCATGCTGCTCAAAACTCCGTGTAGCTGGCTCATACATGCACTGCTTGGTGTAAGCGTCATTTCTAATACCAAACACGTACCCCTTGCACTCCCCAACTGTCCAGATCCGTACCTCAGCACGGGTTGACAGGAGCGGGTCCTCGCCTTCAAATTTTCCACCTGCCCTACAATTGACACACTGTGCGTGACACAACAGGCGGTCTGCTGATGGTGTGGCACAACTCAAAAATGCAAGCTCACTGAAAATCTGCCTGACTCGTTCCAGCAGGGGATACAGGGACTGGCCCTGGCCTGCCAACTTCGGCACCCACAGGGCCTCAGGAGAGGGAGGTGCAGCAAGACCCCACAAGCGAGACCGAGGGTGGCAGGACCCCCGCCGAGCCCACCTTCCGCGCGTGGCAAGGCAGGGACGGGGTGCAGGACGCCGACAGCATGCCGGACGGCCATGTGCCCGAGGAGCTGGATTTGGAGGAGGAGAAGGCCATGCAACGACAGTGAATTTCTTCCCTTTCTTCTGACGCAGCTGCGAGCACCTGAGATGATTTGCAGTGTGAAAAGCATTTACATCGGCCGCCTCCTTGTCTGCCAACTTCTGTCATTGTGCCCTGTGATAGATCTTCTCCCGTAGAGCAAGTACCCAGTAGACTCTCAGCCCGCCACAAGTACATTCATGAGACATCTCTTTTCTTCTACCGTTATTTGGAGGAGTGAACAGCACAAAAGCAAGCAAAGTCCTTCTGCATACCTCCCCTCTCTCCCCTTACTGTGGCCTTCCTAATACGTACTCTCTCACCAAGAGGCTGGTACTGGAAAGTACTCTTTGCTCAATGGCTCAACTGTGCAAGCAGGCACATTTTTTCTCAGATGACGGAGGACCAGCTCAATCGTTTTGAAGCCTACCGTCGTTCCTCCCTGAGCAAAGCCGGCATGCGGAAGGTGTGCCCTGCATCTCCTTGCTGTCACTGCAGATTTGATGGATGAAGGTTCCATCCGATTGAGTTTTTTTGGTTGAGTGCCCATGAGCGCTTATTAGCAAATCGCGGGCATGGAACATTGAGATCAGCAATTCAACCTCAGCTTCAAGCAAATCCCCATACATGTTTCTCTATTGCATTGCAGGCATTTTCAAGTGATGTCCGCCATTTCAGCTTCAAGCAAATATGCCATCTTCTCGAAAGTTCCCTTGCCTGACCAGAGAGGGGAGGCGTCATTTGACGTGGTCAGAAATCAGCTGCTAGCAAGCATGAGCATTCTAGTGGATCTGCGTTTCAAGATTGGCATCAGCTTTGACCCTGTAGCGGCCGGCCAAATTTGCTGTCAATGGCAGGTCTTTGGAGCAGCTGGATAAAATTCACCTGCGCTTCAGAGCTGCAGCAATATGGTCTTATTCTTGTTCAGTCTGACCCCTCGACTGAATTGGAGTACTCTGGTTGCAGCTGCTGCAAGCTGTGACGGGGCAGAATCCCTCCTCTGCAGCCTCCAAAAATGCCATCATTCTGCTCTGCGGAGTTGCCAAGATGATGGTGGGCGAGCTCGTCGAGGAAGGTGAATCACCAGCCAATACTCACTATAGCCTTGCTGGGGCTGCGCGAGGGGTGTGCTGGGGCTGCACAAGTCAATGGCGCGCTTGCATGATGCATCATATTCCCATTCTTTCCCCCTCATGTGCGCATACTATCCCCCATCCCCTCAAAGTGCTTGCTTTGCCGCTGCAGCTAGGGTGATTGCTGCGGAACAGGGGGAGTCTGGGCCACTGCGACCCAAACACATCGACGCAGCCTTCCAGCGTGTGGATCCCACCCGCAAGTTCCTGGGGGATCGTAGGATACGTTTGCTTTGACGCCCATCTTGGGGTGCTTGAACCCCCTGCTGCGCCTGGCACGCGCAACCTAGCTTGGCCAGCTAAGTTTTGAATTTGGGTCTTCCTGTACTAGAGTGTGCCAGCTGCAACATAATTCCTGCTGAGAATTTATTGGTTGGAGGTGTCCGAGTGTAGACCAATTATCAAGAACTTTGTACAGCTAAGACGAAAAGAATGCACGTAATCTCAGCCACAAGAGATCGCTGGGATGAGATCTGTCTCAGTACTGAAGATACAATTTAATAGGAGATGTCCGCTTAAGAATTTGCGTTGATCCACACTTCTCCACGCCACACTTACTGGGTTATCGAGTTCAAGGTTCAAGACTGAGAACTTGGATCCCACCACAGCCAACCACCTGCAACAATGGTGAACATACGGGCATTCACAGCGTGCAAAACGCTACCGGCATGCAGCAGAGCACAAGTGCAAAGGAGCTGTCAAGGGCTTGGTGAGTCTTTTGCGTGGAATTTGTGGTAGATATTGAAAGCGAAGCAGTGAGATGCAGTGTAAAGTATCCATCCATATATTGGGGAACGCTGGCCCAGCATTTAGTATAGGATGTGGCTGCTGTTTATTTCCTTTTGTATGCCTTGCGCTTCTACAACTTTCCGTTTTGTATCTTATGGTTCCAGGGATGTAAAAGGTTCTCTGTATTGCCGCTCTGTGTCTTCACTGATTATTTGGGGAGCATCACATGCAGTAATGCAATGCTCAGTGCTCCAGTGAATGAGAGGCTAAGATCTGCTGTGATATTGCCTTATTCTTATTCCAAAACAGGAGAAGCAGATGGAGGCTATACTTTCGATCTGCAGATCGCTTCGACCTCTGCTCACTGAGGCATACCCGCCACAAACCCCCCAAATTGACACGAGGAATGTCCGGCAGGTGCCTCACGGCGGCAGGGAAGGAGACAGCTAGCGAGGGACACAGTGTGCATGGCAGCAGACATCCAGTTCATCAAGGGGATCAATGAGCCCTCTATCCCGGATGTCAACCTCACCCGGTCGCGGGACGGGGCCACTGGCACAGCAACCTTCGTGTTCAACACCCCCTCCATTTTCGAGGCATCTTCGGAATTGGGAGACATCACCGGTGAGATTTCCTATCATTTAGTCACCTTTGACTGTTGGCGGTTGTGTATTCTTGGCATTAGCACCACGAGGATTAGGGGCACACCTGCATCGCGGATTCTTCATTTCCGTGTCCTCATCAGACAAGCAAGATCCTTTGTTTGTGGCACCCTACATTATTTCTGGCATGCCCATTCAATAATGATTGCGAAGTACTTTAGCTCGCAGAAGTTTAATGTTTGTACTGAAGACATTTTGCACTACCGTGATGCAGTGATTAACGAGACGGTAGTGCCAGATGAGCTGATTACTGGGGATCTCTGCATAGGACATTGACATCTGCAAAGAGGGCAATGGAAATCCATGGTGGAGTTGCAGTTCAAGGAAAAGATCCCAAAGAGGAGTGGATGCAAGGAAAGAGATGCGGTGAAAGAGCGTCACACAATTGAAAATGTGTAGGAATTGCCCCTCGCTCAGGAACCATTGAATAGGGCAACATTGTCTGCCGAAGACAGGATATTCGGCTGGATGTTGCTACTAGTTGAGCTTGGTGACTCAGAAAGCAAATCTACAGTCTGGAAAGCCTCCTCTAAGCAATATAATTCACCCTCTACGCTCGTGTCCCTGCCATCTCAGCCCTCACACACTTTCCTTGGTTCACAGGAATGTACCTGCTGGATGACGAAGGCGAGCTCTCCACGGTGGAGGTGCAGGCCAAATTTGTGAACGGCAAGCCGGATCGCATCGAAGCCAAGTACATCATGAAGAGCAAGTACCAGTGGGACAGGTTCATGCGCTTCATGGAGCGTTACTCTGACGAGAAGGGGCTGGGCTTCACCAAGAAGGTACCAATCTTAATTCTGGGCTTCAAATTCACTCTTGGGGGGGGGGGGGGGGGGATATATGGGACAGGCAGCTATTGTCCTTAACTTGACAATCTGGACATTGCGTGTACCATATGATCTACAGTGTGCTCTAGGGCGGTGAGGGGCGCGGTGCGGTGCATCTGTGCATGGGACGGAGGGAGGTTAATGAGGTGGGAGGCAGGTGTGTGCTGTCAAGTACAATCCTGGCAGTCTTTTTTGCCCGTTGATTGGAGGCGGCATCAGTCAGGTCGGAGTGATACTGGGCAGCCAGGATTGCTGGGGTGAGCATGCCTTGACTCTCAAGGGCGATGAGACTTTTCATCGCACCTCTGACAACATTACAAACACAACCCTTGGTAAATCTTCCAAGCGTGACTCTGTGCTGCAGGAATAAATGCACACCTCACAGCAAATTTGGCCCTGGTGGGGCATCACACCAGAGAGAGCAAGGCCAGCCAGTGACTTGAATAATAGAGAGTGAATGTGAGGGTGGCAATACCCATTTCGACCAAGAATTTTGGTGTTCCTTCATGTTGACTTCCTGTCAGTTTCATTCCGTGTGTCCATCATTCTGTGCAATAAGGACATTGGTTTTGAATTGCCAAGAGTGGACACACATTCAGGATTTTGGTGCGCAATGCGAGTTTGAGCAATTTTGGAGAGAGTTGTCTGTGTCAGGTTCTCTAAATGTGCATCACTTATGACTTGCTAGTGTCATGCAACAGCACCACCTTCTCGCAGACACGCATTTAAGGACCTGCATTTAGGGGACTGCAAGAGGGACTGGGCCTAAGGGGGGTAGGAGCAGGTCAGAACCTCAGATGGAGAGAATGTGCTGCACATATTACACACATATAGTTGCTGCGTGCAGTGTGCGACACAGACAGATCTGACTCTATTTCTCTGGTCCACTCATTGAGAATGTCCTCTGGGGGGGTCATCTGTCCACTTTCATCTCTATTTGGTACCTCAACTCCTACCACTCCTACATATACTACTTTCAACGTCTTTGAGAACCTGCCCTATTACCAATAACATCAAATTAATTTCTCATTTCCTGTACATGTGCTGCTCACGTGATTTCTACAAGTGCTAGGTATCTAAAATCACACACAACATGTGTACAATTTACCAAAAGTAGAAACTGCTCCCGTTGTAGAAATTGCTGAGCACAATGCCCAGGAACCCAATCATGGCCACACGCCCGTTCAGGAGCTCTGCATCTGATGAGAAGATCCAGTTTCCCCGGCGGGGGACCCCCCTGCAAGGCACCAGCTTAATTTCGCAGCAAGACATCAAAGGGTGGAGCAGTGACAGGTATAGAGTAGCTCTCAACCTTATGCCTATTTCCTGACAATGGCCCTGATACAAGCCTCTGGCAGCTTGCTGAAACACTGGAGAATGTAGTGAAAAGGAGGGTATCCATTGAGAGAGCAGAAGACAAGCCGCAGGAGTTGCCATTCTTCTCAAAGTCCCGGCAGCAATATTGCCATGGTCTACAGCTTATCAGCCGGTAACGAACTAATCTGGCAGAGACAAGGAAGCTCAGCAACTACAGATTGGACAAGAATTGTTAGTGGATGCTTGCCTGAATATCGGTATGGCTGTGGCGAGTGTGATCAGAAAGAAGACTCCGAGAATGGGCACAGGCGCGGATGCAAATTGCTCAAACACGTTCTTCCCTGTCTTGACTTCAGCAATGAGGGCAGCAACGACACCCAGCATGGCAAGCCTGCTGTTGGCGACTGCATGGCATCGGAAGCAAGATGAGGGGAGGTGCCCTTCTCCAATCACTATGTAGACTCACCACTGATACATGGGGTCCCACAGAACAAGCTACGGGAAGATTGCCTTTTGGTATGCCGAGGGCTCTCAATGACTTACAAGCAGATGCACACAGATCTGAGTAAGTACTGGGCTGTGCCAGCCTGACCCAGAGAGAACTTGAGCAACATGCTCTCTGAAGCTACCAGAAATATGCAGGGCTTCGAGGATCAACAGATACCATTGATGTGAGGATGTTTCCTTTGAGGGTATATTTTGAGGTACTTCAATAATCCTGCTAAGTGGTGAGGCTGGTGACAATCACCTTCTGGGAGGGCACCAGCAAATCTCATCGCGTCTGCAAAGCTGATGTCAGAGCCTGGGGGCTTCAGCGTTTGGTCATTCTTAAGGGCCGGGTTGAGGGCCTCTTGGCCCCAGTTCCGCTCAGCGACCGGCTTGCCACCTGAAGCAATTGGAACAGTTGCAGATAATGCAGAGATGGTTTGGCAGTATTGCCCTGGTGACAGATAGTGACGTGGTTTCCAACCTACTTGGTGATATTTCCTAACATTATTCTTGAATAAGAGTAACGTGCTCACCGTCCGGAATGGTGTCCCTGACTGGAGCCTCGATTTTCTGCAAAGCCATATTTATCATTCAGCACACCTTCTATTACCAAATTGCGCTTCTGTAGTGCATGCCATGCGCATCTGCCGACACATGGCCAACGCCAAAACTCACGCTGTATGAGTCCTGCCCTGATGAGGTCTCCTTGGGCTCGTCGGCCTTTGCCATGCGGACTGTATGCCTCAGGGATGCCCGCTTTGACGGCTTGGGCAGGACAGCGAAGTGCTTGAGTGGCGTCTGCGTAAGCATCATGTCGACTGATCTGCGTGAAAAAAAGTGTTTGCAAGTGCGACTGCTACTGATAGGTCAAATTGCCAAGCACAATGAGGAATTCAATTCAACGCATTTGATGATCAGACGTGGCTCTCCTTGGAACATCTTACTAATGCGCAGCAGGTTGCGCAGCACGGGAAGGAGGAATAGCAAAAAGTGCAATTAACAGATCGGGCAGATGCGAAATCTACTCCCGAGATAGCCTTGGAGGAGTGCTGCTCTGCGAAACTTGCCGCAATCGTTCATTTCGTTTATCATTGGGGTTGCTAGATATCATAAAGATATGGTACAATCTGCAGTCGGAAGTCACAATGTAAGTGTCCACTCTCGATTAGCTAGGCCTATAGCCTCAAAGAGCACCCATGAAAGTATTCATAGACCCCCTTCACACGGCTCACTCAGGTAACACAATGCCTGAACTCCCTATGCCCCCACCTGTGCCTGAGATGTCCCAGACCAGTTGTTTAGCAGGGCCTGGAGCAAATGGTGTCAATAATGCGAATAAATGTCAAGACACTCTCCCTCAATCAGGAAGTCCATGTCTAGGCCCTACTGCTGTCTGCATCTGCAGTTGTCAAGCCCTGTCTTTTCAGGCGCTCCACTATCTGCAAACATTCCTATCTGTCATCACATGCAAAGTGCAGTGAAGCTTTTAATTCTGATTGCTTGAAGTCATGCCAAAGGTCAGCAAGTCACAATGCCCACCAGCACTTTCTGCTTGATGATGTATCCAATCTCACCTTCCTTCCAGCAGTAGCTGAAAGTCACCCAAAGCATGCCTTAGATGCGTCATTCTCTGACCTATGCATGGACGACGGTCACAATCAGCCGGGCGAGAGTGGGGAGACGATCACCTTCATATGCCCACAAAGCGTTGCGTAATCCGAGGGCGTCTGCTCATCATGATCTCTTATGCCAGCATCTGCTCCCCTCCTTAGCAATAATTCGACCATCTGCAAGTATACTGGAGCCTAAAGAGGCGAACATTTATGTGCACCCCGCGGATATGGGTTCAGCTTCTCATTGCAACAGACAACCACTTGAGAGGCTTGGCTAAGATTACATCATCTCATGCTCTCACAACAAAGAGGACCGTGAATCAGCCTTTTTATCTTGTCTGTCTGCTGGATTTTTCAAGTCCCTCGTTGCTTCTTCCTCAGAAAATACCAGGAAGCTATTTCTAATCGAACAAGTCCATTGACAATTTGCACCTCCTCCGTGCCTGCCAGTAATAGGTCCTCGAGGCAAGCACAAATCCTCGTCGGGAATCCCCGTATATTAGAGAATCTGGGCTTTCAAGGTGGAAAAGGAGGTTTGAATGACCACAGGACAATCCACTGCAAGGTATTTCTCTTCGTTAATGCATTTAGCAACACAGTTGCCAAACTTTGTGAGCTGTGCCAAGGAGTAGCCCTGGCAGCACGAAAAATTGATATGTGTCCAAAGTCAAAGATCACCTCCGTGGAGCCCCTGTCACAGGCCCAGTGCAGCGCGGAGCAGCCTTCGCTGTCCCGACTGTCCACGGGCGTGCCAGCATCCAGCAGCTTCTCCGCAGCTGCCAGGTTCCCCTCACTGGCCATGATGTGGAGACTGCCCCAGTCCTGCACTTTCATGATTCAGTTTGGAATACAGAAGAGTCAGGAGTAGTGATGGAAAAAAATGATTGATGACAAAATAAATTAAATAAAATAAAATTTTCACTGACCATGATGTGGAGCTGCCTCGAACCTGCATTGTCGAGAGACAGAGATGATTTCAAATATGGGATCAATGAATGGTTCGGCCGTGCTTGCCCACCAATTGCAAAAGAATGACAATTTCTGCAGTGCACGAGAGACCCAAGCACACAATTGTACGGCGATGAATGGCTGTTATTGACCTATCTACAATCATCAAGGTGGAATACGCGGTATCTCATTTTTCCACTGAGGGATATGTCAGCTGGCTCTTCACTAAGACAGCGGCAACTTGCTTCACAAAATTTGGTATACGATTTTGAAAGAGATTGCATTGCTTGTGCCCCGCCTCCCCCCCAGAATCCCAAGAAAAACTTGCAAGATCCTGAAATCTTGTGTTACAGAAGCCCAAGTATGCACTGAATGACTCACCCCGACAAAATGGATATCTTGCAGTTCGGGGATCAATTGCAGGAAGACACGCTCGTGCGCACCGGCAAGGCTTCGCCTTCCAGGGTTTCCTGCCCCATGGTGCTCACCACCGGACCCATCACCTCCCCCGCCTTCCCCTTCTCAACCCCTTGTTCCCTCGGTATCAGCTGACTCGCCAGAGCCACGTATGCCTGCTTTGCCTTACTGGGCGGCAGCTCCTCTAGGTTCTTCCATGCTGCCCTGCACAGTAAATCAAGTGCTCAGACTGACACCATTTGAAGCTGTTTCCTCCTGCCCCTCCTGCGCCTGCTTGTAATCATTGAGACGCTCTTTTGAAATGGTAAATATGTGTGTGCCATTCACTTGTGAAGGGTACTTGGTTAGCACTGCATGGACAGTCGCCAGCCTTGAAATGTTGTGAGCAGTTGCGGATTGAAGCCTCCAGATTCTCGAAGGTCAGAACTTCGCCAGGGATTCTGAAAGACTGCATTTCATGAGGAGAAGATGGATCATTGCAAATTGAAATGCAGATCAGTGACAATGCTTGCAGCTGGAGTCTTGCTGGGAAGGTATTTCAAAGATGTATGACATCGTGATTGGTGGTACAGGCAGCTTCGCTTGAAGTCAGGGTACTCATCAAAGCAGCAATTCTGTTCAAGTAAACACGCTGGGGATTTGATGGGTCATTTGGCCTTTGGCGTTGCCAAAAAGGTGAGCTTCACATCCAAGGTGGACTTTTTAGCCCCTAAAACTGCCAGGCGTGCTCGAGGGAAGTTGTGGGGGGCATTGTTGGTGCACAGATCATTACTTCGCAGTCATCTGTCCTCACCACTTCGATCTGCTCTTCACTTGGAAGAAGGAAGGCCTGAAGCTTGTGCAAGGTCCGCAAGTGGCCTGTTTATACAGCCCATACAACTCCAACAGCTGTTCATCGCTTGCGACAGAGGCAATGTTTCCTCGCTCCACGCGGTCCGCTGCCTGCTGAAACAATGCGTCTGCATCCTCGTCCTCTGGAAGTCCCTCCCATGACATCTTTGATTCCTCTTCTTCAGTTGCTTGTGATCAGAGCTCCTTTGTCACTGCTTTTCCAGAGCGAAATGCCAGATCACTCCCAATCTCTGCCTATGCATTGAGTGTTTCACGTGCTCCCAAAGTAGGGCGTCGTTGCGAAACAAGAATGGCGAGATGCTTCGTCATGTGCATGATCAGCCGAGAACAACTAACGCATTGCAGAAAGACGCCGTCAGGTCAGCTGTGAAGGGTACAGAATGGATTTGAGCAGCAAAGATGCTAGTTCAGCACCCACGCCTGACTGCCAGCCCTCAGCAAGTACTAGTGGCCGGCCCACGCACACTGCTTGGGCAACATCACGGCAGATTACGTACAGACAGGTGCAGAAGATCTACTGTACCTCACCCCAGCCCATTGAGAGCGAAAGGAAGCGACTTGCTGCAAACTCACTGCTGCCTGCAGCATGCTCGCATGCTCTGCAAGCAACACTTGTTTGAAGCCAAAATACACCAGACGACTTTCAATGGAAAGCTGTAGCTCTACAGTATTGCAACAGGCATTCCTCGCGGCTTCCTTTCTGAAATTCACACCCTATGCCTTGTGCAGTATGCTGGTGAGCAGGACCTGCCGATGGTGATGGAACTCATTGATAATGAGCTCAGCGAGCCCTACAGCATCTTCACATACAGGTACCGCTTTTTGTCGTGCTTCTCTCCTTTTTGACGATGGCAATTATCGCCACATGCTGACCAGAACGATGCATAACATCAGCAGCGGATGTGTGACCTTCTAAAGGCGGACATGATAATCTTTCCCTCAAAGTATGGAGACGTTTCATTATGCCAGCACATCTCTTGTCAATTTGTTCTTGGCAACACATCACAATGACGTCCCATGACTCACATTTGACACCCCCATTTCGCAGGTACATCCACATCTAAAGGTCTGTCTGTATCAAGTCAATATCACTCTCCCCAAAAGCGATCTTGCACCAGGCAGAAGGGGGTGTCGGCAAACAGTGTCATTTATCTGCAGGTTCTTCCTCCACAATTGGCCAGAGCTGTGTTGGCTGGCGTTCGACGAGCAGAGGTGTTTTGCCACGGTTGTGTGCAAGCTGGAGCCGCATGGGGACCTGCTGAGGGGCTATTTGGCCATGCTGGTGGTCATCAGCCAGTACAGGGGACTGGGAATAGGTAGTTTGCGCACTCAAACGCCTTAGATTCTATACTCCGACCACCCCCAGGACAGTCAATACTCCGATCACCCCCAGGACAGTCAAAGCACAACAAGTAACAATGCACAGGGCGTTTTGCAAACTGGAGCCCCAGAGAGTCAGGCTGACCAGGATGGTAGTGGGAAGCCAGATGGTAGTTGAAAGTTTGATCCAGCAGCAGTTTACAGAGATGTGTGCTTTGACAGGGTCTGAGTTAGTAAAGAGGTCGATCCAGCAGATGGCGGAACAGAAGGCGGACGAGGTGACATTGGAGGCCGAGGTAATCCTAACCCCCC